>JBCEWC010002098.1:0-36402 GCA_038996855.1 Solanum aculeatissimum
TGATAGGATGCTTGATGTATCTTACAGCAACAAGGCCTGATATATTGTATGTTGTAAGTGTACTATCCCATTTTTTGAATTCTCCAAGTGAATTGCATATGAAAGCTATAAAAAGAGTACTCAGATATGTCAAAGGCACAATGAATTATGGAGTCAAATTTAGCAAGTGTCAAAATTTCAAACTTCAAGCATTTTCTGACAGTGATTGGGGTGGTTCTACTGATGATATGAAAAGTACTTCAGGGTACTAATTTATTTTTTGTGCTGGATGTTTTTATTGGTGTTCGATGAAACAAGAGATTGTTGCTCAATCAACTGCAGAGGTAGAATTCATTGTTGCTACAACAGCGGTCAATCAAGCTTTTATGGTTAAGGAAAATCTATTGCGATCTTGGTTTGGATATGAAGGAAAGCACTGAGATATTTGCGGACAACTAAGCTGCCATTGCTATTTCTCACAATCCATTATTTCATAGAAAGACTAAGCACTTCAATGTGAAGCTATATTTTCTTAGAGAAGTGCAAAAGGATGGTCTAGTGAATCTGTTATATTGCAGAACGGAAGACCAACTGGCTGATATTTTTACAAAAGCTCTTCCGGTCAGCAAATTTGAGTTCTTGAGAAAGAAGCTTGGAGTTTGCAGCTCTTGATGCAAGGAGCGTTGAAATCTGACTCAAGAGTTGTTAATTAATGTTGAGTTGGCATGGTGACATGGCTACTGATGTGTGTTTTTTTGTTTCTAGAGGATAGGATTCTGTTTTAGTTTTTCAGTTTTGAATTTCCTAGTCTTTAGGCATGTAGTTGTTGGAAGACTTGATTCCTAGTTATTAGGAAGTTCTGTTTTTAAGTTACGGCACATTTGTTAGGATTTTTTCTATTTAAACAGCTCTTTTCCAGCTTAATAATATAGATCTCTATTCTTCTTCCTTTGTTGTGTGTTTTTTCCTTTGTAAACATCTACAGAATCCTATCTGGAAAGACAATTGGATTATCCAAAATTCACTCATGGAGAATTATCCAGACTTATTCTCTTTTTGTGACAACCCTGAAGTATTGATTGTTGAGACTTGAACCCATCAACAACAACAACATACCCAGTGGAATCCCACAAGTGGGGTCTGGGGAGGATAGAATGTCCGCAAACCTTACCACTACCTCAGAGGTAGAGAGGTTGTTTCCTGGGAACACTCGTCTCAAAAACCCATAAGCAGAATGAACTAGATATGAAAAAAGGGAAAGGAAAAGAAAAGGAAACAGGAAGAACAACTAATAACGAAAAGTACATGATGGCGTGTAAATACGATAAAAAATCAACATATATGATGAATAATGACAACCCAGGATATAAAAACATGACTAATCCTACTACCCTACTATACCTCAAGTCCAGACATCAACCTAATCCTACTAACCTATTAGCCTGCTACTCTAATTCGCGACCTCCACTCCTTTCTATCTAAGGTCATGTCCTCGGTGAGATCAAGTTTCGTCATATCTTGTCTGATCACCTCCCCCCAATACTTCTTCGGTCTACCTCTACTCCTTCGAGTGACTCCAAAATCCAACCTCTCGCACCTCCTAATAAGAGCATCAGTACTTCTTCTCTGCACATGTCCAAACCATCGCAGTCTTGCTTCCCTCATCTTATCAGCCAAAGGTCTCGAATGGTCTCATTCCTAATTTTATCACTCATAGTATGACCACACATCCATCGCAACATCCTCATCTCTGCGACTTGCATCTTCAGAACATATGAGTTTTTAATTGGCCAACACTCCACCCCATACAGCAAAGACGGTCTAACCATCATTCTGTAAAACTTACCTTTGAGTTTAAGGTAGTATCTTCTTATCGCATAGTACTCCAGAGACAAGCCTCTATTTAGTCCATGCTGCCCCAATATGATGTGTGACATCATCGTCGATATCACCACTACTCTAGATGATGGACCCAAGATATTTAAAGTTCTCTCTTGGGAATAAATTGAGTGGTAAGCCTCACATCAATGTCTGCTTCGTCCCTCGCAACACTGAATTTGCACTCCAAGTATTTTGTTTTAGTCCTGCTCAGTTTGAACCCTTTAGATTCCAAAACGTGTCTCCAAACCTCTAATTTATCATTAACTTTAGTCTGAGTCTCATCAATCAGTACTATGTCATCTGCAAATAGCATACACCATGGAACCTCCTCCTGAATAGACCGCTTCAGCTCATCCATCACCAAGGCAAACCGATAAGGGCTCAACACAGATCCTTGATGACGTCCCATCTCAACAGGAAAATACTCTGAGTCTCCTCCCACCGTTCTTACACGAGTTTTGGCTTTGTCGTACATGTCCTTTATCGCCCTAATATATACCATTGGAACGCCTTTCACCTCTAGACACCTCCATAGGACATCCCTCGGAACTTTGTCATAGGCCTACTCGAGATCAATGGACACCATATGGAGGTCCTTCTTTCTTTCCCTATATTTCTCCACTAATATCCGAACAAGATGAATTGTCCTCCCAGTGGGAGTATCCCCGGACATTGGAGACAAATATGGAACTCTAATACCCCCATCAAGATCAAATGTTTCACATGGCAGGTATGCAGAAGAGGATGTCTGACTCGAGAAAAGCTGAAAAGGAAAGGTTTTCAGATTGTCTCTAGGTACTTCTTTTGCAATGAAAAGAAGGAAACAAATAGTCATTTATTTCTTCATTGTAGAGTGACTGCTCAGGTGTGGTATATGTTTCACAATCTTATTCAAGAACCATGGGTGATGCCTGAACATACTGCACGTCTTCTAAGCTGCTGGATGAGGAGAGGTGGGAGTAAAAAGCAAAAAAAATGGTGGACCTAGTTCCTTCCTGCATATGGTGGTCAATTTGGAAGGAAAGAAATAATGGATGTTATAAGAATATTACTAATTCAATGCAGAAGGTAAAAGAAAAGTGCATCAATACTTTATATTGTTGGTGTAAAGAAGAGGGTATAGATGCAGAACAGTTGGTAGATTTCCTAGGTTCCATGTAATTATGATTACCAGCGTTGTAAGTTTTTGTTGGTTGCCAGCATAACCCTCATTGTTGAGGACTACAACTTTACTTTTATTTTTGTTTAAAAAAGGTGTACTTTCTGTAAAATGGTTAAGGGAATATTGATTGGACAATCAAAGTGGTCATTCCCTTGCTCTTTTGTAGATACTAAACTTAGATAAAGGGGAAAATATCCATTTTCTTTCAGAGACCATGGTACAAAATCACCCTGTCAGGCAGATTGACCAACAAAGAAAATTTCACGATCCACGATAGTCAAGAGTAAATTGTTTCTACATGGATCACAGAGTGCAGTAGTGGTTATCATCTTAAAATTTCACCCAAGGTTGGTGAGTCAGCCAGGTCATACACACTGACTTTAAACAATACGGGTGCTTGCTTTCGTCTTAAATGGTGCAAGGCATATAACTATGCAGGAAGAAATGCTGCAGATTATTGTTCGATGAAACAACAATTGGAATTTAAATACACAGTTAAAACAATTGTACCTTATGGCAATACTAAGGATCTGCATATTGATGATGGTCCTAGAGCTCCCCGGCATCACGCTTAATATTTGATTGAAATGGTTCTGCAAAATGATGATGATAGTTCGGCTCAACATTATGTGATTCATATCCCCTTCTACAACAATATTATAAAACTAATTGCAGGGCCTAATTTACAAGTAAAGCATGTATAATGAAGATTGTTCATCATATTTTTATCTGACTACAGCATAAGGTATAAAATGACTTGTAGAAGCATAGGACAACTAAGAAAAAACGGTAAAAGAAAAATGAATTTAAGCAACCACAAAACAAGTAGCCTACCAATTGCAATATGATCTCTAGGTTGTCAAAATGATTAAGAAGCTTCAGAAGAATTGATTGCAGGCTTGATAGTTCATTCTCACCAATCTCGTCATCTAATGTGCGCTCGAATATTCCATCTAATATGCTTTCCAGATAACTATTCTGCACAAGAAGACAGAATTAGAAAAATAGCTACACAAACAATTAGCAGCACGTTTGGGGCTCTCATATTCATGGAGAAGATAACAATTCAAATACCATCATTGTACAGAAATATCAAATCAGATGCAATCAAGATAAGTTTCATAGTTGGCAATTGATGCCCTTGGCAAGTTGACCTGCTTTATTTTGAACAGTGGCCACCAACGACTAAATTACAGATGCTTCAAAAGCAGTAAATAAAACTTTAAAAGACCAAAGATAACATAATGATTTTTTCTCCTTAGTTACAAGTGGAAAATAGGCCCATAAATTCGGAAACAGCCTCTACCCTCCCCAGACTCCACTTGTGGGATTTTACGGGGTATGTTGTTGTTGAAAAATGGTATACGAGATATATGAGAGATGAGTGAACATCAACATGTCGTAAGAAGATAATTATAAGAAAAACACACAATATAAACCGAGAATATATTGGGTATGAAGAAAATTGTCTCCATGGGAAATGTAATTTGTTGAAACTTCTTTTTACCAAGGGAAATCATTGTTGGTGCGTCTTCGAATATAAAAGTAGGTAACATCTGGCAATCGTACATGGAGTAGTATAGGGTACAATGATAATGTTTGGTACTATTTTCAAGTATTAAAAGCTGACAATAATATTTAAATATTGATTGAATCAAAGTATAAGTAAGATTTATGATATTAGTAAGGCAAACTGACTTCCTAAGGAAGCTACTTTTCCCTTTGGGTGTAACTTATTTTCCTTGAAGGAATCAAATTTCACATTTTACCGTAACCAAACACAAGAAATAGGTAAACTTATGAGAAGTCATCCAAGAAACAGAGGAAGGAAGGTTGTGTCAGAATTGGCTAGTATAAAGATAATTATTGATGCTGGGAGTTTGGAAGTCTCCACGGAGATGGTAGATCAGTTAGGGAAGAAGCCCTTTTAAGTAAGGGCCTCATTGAAAGCCCTATTGAAGCAAAAAATATTTTTCGCATAAATCATTATCACCGTACCGAACACATCCAAATAAGAGAATAAAGAAGAATATAATATAAACGTAAAACTTGGCCCACCTAAATAAACTCACCCTCATAATGTTACCATTACAAGCACTGATTGCTAAAGTTGCAAGGTAAAAAATGCTGGGGAGTAAAACAAAATGAAAGAGGAAGAGATGGGTGTCAGCAAAATGTGGAGGGTTGGATGCCACGTCTTCCTCTCACATAAATTAAAAAGCTAGAACAAACTTGACCACTGATTGGTGGATTAGTGACCACCTGAAGACGAGGATGCAATTCGTAAACATTAAGTTAGGATTTTTAAAAAAATTCTCAATCCTAAAATATCTAATATGTTTCTTGGAATTTCCAACAACCAAAAAATGAGTATCTTTAACCAAACTGAGTTATACAAGAATAAATGGAATTATGTCCTAACTTAGCAATGTACAACATAAATAACTGAGACTAGTAACAACGATTGAATATACAAAAGGACCATCACACATTTAATTTGGACCAACACATGCTCCAATGACAAGATAGATACTACAGGAATCATGGTCTAGCAGATGACATCATGCTCTGTAGCATAGTTGCACAAGAATAAAAGATCTATGGAACAACTTTTAGATATACATAAACCAATCACCAAAATTTTCTCAACTTACCATGTGTTGCTGGAGAGCAATATCTATATGAGCGTCTACAACATTGAGGTACTCATCAAGGCTATTAAACCGAGAAACAACCTGAAATTATAAATTAATTAAAACTTAGTGAAAAGCCATTATAGTGGAGATGCAAGGTTGCAAAAACATTTGACAATAACATGAAGACAGCTGAACCCAGATAACAACATAAAAACAGAATGAATTGTGCATACACTGAAAAGATCGTAAAAAGCTCCTTCATGTAGGATAGAGTTAATGTCCTACATCTGGTAATATAGCTGGCAAATTGTAACTGTGCCTTTAGTCCTTCAGTTTTTTTTTATCATTTTGTGCTCAATCCAACTTGCGTGCACTTTGACTATTTCACCGAGTACAATATCAAGTAACTTTGCCACCAAACTTAGGTAGATGAAACGGAATCTTCTAAATTTTTAGCCTTTGTTAGGAGTTGAACCATTTCTCCCACGATATTCTTTCAGCTACACTAATAGTTAAGTCACACTCTTGGGTACTTTTTGTTTATCTTGTTTCTCACATAGTAAGCTTTCATGACAAATTACCTGTGAATTTGAAACACTAAACAGATTGCCAGTGATAAGCGGGACGAAGGTAACGATGACATCAAGTTATCATGCCCATTATGTCATGGGCGACACACATGCTACAATGACTGGACAAGGTTCCGAGGATGAGCTAACCCCAAGAATCCATCCTCAATACAGATTGCAAGCTGCAACTCACTTGCATGAAGCCAGAATCGCTTGTAATCGTCGGCCAGTCATATGGCAATGAATTCGTTCCCGAGCCTTGTACAAACTGCCCGTCACATTATGGGGGTTTGTCATGCCATAAGTCATACCTTAACCACAAGGAGGGATCCCAAAGGTAAGGCTAGTGACTAAAGTGAAGTCGTAACAAGTCAGTCCACCTGAAGGTGTGACTAGATCACCTCCTTTTCAAGAGAGCTAATGCTTGTTGGGTATTTTTGTTTTACACTCCATTCAAAAAAAGGAGCCACGTCTGAGTTAAATTTGGAGATGAAGCCTTCTTTCTTTTCTCAACAATGAAGTAAGACCAAGCTCATGAGCTTATTATCCTAGGTCAGAGCAAGTTGATAGGATCCCCTTCTTATACGTCTCCATGTTCCCCTATGTAACATCTCGGACCATCAAGCTATGGTGGAACCATTCTATGTATGGGATTACCCAAACCTGGTGAATTTGATTGTGCATTGGTGAAAAACTCAAGTCTTAATTGTGAAAAGTGTGTTCGATGTCAATTATGGTCCTAAGGGGACTCTACCACAAAGTTGGGTTGAACGTTTTCTTATCGACGAAGTCTTTCACATGAGTTTGGAAAGGTCCTACTTAAAACAACATATCTCTTGAACATAAAGAGTTACATGGACCATAACCAATCAAATTAAAGGTATTTACGTCTAGTTTCCAGTGCAACAAACCTTTCGTCAATCCAATATTTATGAAAGAAATTATGCCCATTTTACTGGAAACAGCAGAGTCTGCGCGATTCTACAGGAAAGGCAGTGCTACTGCCATTGTTGCGCGCCCAACTGCGTGATCAAGGTATCAGCTACACGACACTTGGAAAACACTATAAAAGCATCCCAAGATCATGGTTCACCTGCAAGTCCGAAAATTTTCCCTAGCAAGAGAAGTTCTCATGGTAAGATTTGGCCATAGAATATTTGATGATTTCTTCATCCTAACACAAAGTAATACCTCCAACTCATGGAATCATAGATTTTCAAGAAAACTTCTCAAGAACTCAAGTGAAGGATTTTGCAAAGGTTGCCTTTTGGAGGCAAGACATCACCCACAAACTCTCATGTAGACTTCAACAATTCTAACCTGAAGTTATGAAATTTTAACAAGGTTGTTCATTACAAAATCCTAGGGTTTTCAAGAAAATCCACCACCAAGATTCAAAAACAAGTTCTTACTATCTTTTCATCCAAAGACCAGACATTTCTCAAGAATTTGGAGCATTTAAGGTATGTAAGATTATCCTCTACACGTGGGAACACCTACTAAGCTATAATTGGGATGGACCCTGCTTTGATTCCCTGTGAATAGTATATCTTGAGCCTAATTTAACTCCAAAAGCTAGCTCATGAGAATAAAATTGCCAAAGACCACCCATCCCATTTTTCATCCAATGTGGGACTTTCCAACAGCCTGCATTACTCTAACAAAAAGATTATTACAAGAATCAAGGACATGAGCAAATTGTTTGGTATTACTACTTATATATAAGAGAATAATTGAAGAGCTTCCGCTCGTCCTGCCTGCTTGAGCTATCTGTTTTTTCTCCTTTATTATGTGGCCGATAAAAAATATTTTATGGGCTTCTTAATTCAATCTTTTTAAGGCAGCTACATATTCACGTGTCTGCTTCAGTTGCTTCATTATATTTCTTCAACTAATTCAACTATAATTTTACAATATTACCCCTAATAAATCATTTTTCTAACTACTTCAACTGTGATTTTACTATATCACTTTAGTAAATTATTTTAAGTCATGTAACCATAAGAATTATGATAAAACAAAAACAAAATCATAAATTGAGTTTTCCTTTTTAAACTGGACAAATAAAATCAAATAATTATTTTAATAATCTTTCAATGATTATATTTGTGTCAAAAAGAAAATATTTTTTAAAAAAATATAATAGTATAAATAAACCAAGAAGTTTATGTACATTATTAAATAAAATTTTGATATACTCTCAAAATTTTACATGGGCAACATAAATCAAAACAAAACAAGTAACATATATTATTTAAAATTAATATAAATGTATTGTAGGTCGCAATAATTACCAACTTAAAACTTTTTAAAATATATAAAAAAGTCTATTAACATCACATAAATCGAGACAAAAAAAACATATATTGAGCCCGTGCTAGCATGGGATCCTGTAACTAGTATGAACACAAATTCGACCAAGCCACCCTCTGAAAGAACCTTTACTTCTACTTCGGGATATTACATTCTAGTAGAAGGAAATTTGGGATCATGGATGATCAAGAGAAAAAGCAGGAACCAAAAACACAATTGCGAGACTTGGTGTAAAAGAAAAATATTGAACCATGGTTGTGGTAACAATTTACAAACTTTATTGATCAAAAAACTAATCAAAGATTTGAAGCTTGCATATTGGTCAAATGATTTTGATAGTCAGACTACACTTCATATTACATCAAATTTAGTGTTTATCACAATGACTCGATGTGATATTGTCTTCCTAGTAATTGCTGTAAATTAGTTATTGGACCCTCTATGACATACTCATTCAGACACAATGGTCTGATCCTTTGGTTAACAATCTACTCAAACAAAAATATTACTTTACAAGAATCAAGGACATGAGCAAATTGTTGGGTATATAGACATATATTTGGCCAAGTCACCCTTTGAAAGACCCTCTACTTCTACTGGTGGATATTACATTCTAGTTGGAGGATATGCAGCATCATGGATGAGCAAGAGAAAAAACAGGAAACAGAACACGATTGCAAGACTCGATGCAAAAGCATAGTATCGAACCATGGTAGTGGCAATTTGCAAACTTTATTGGTCGAGCAATTAATCAAAGATTTGAAGTTTGCATATTGGTAAAATGGAACTTGTGCACGATAATCAGATTGCGTTACATATTACATCAAATTTAGTATTTCATTAAAGGAGCAAGTACATAATGTCAGTTTGTCAGATAAAAGATACTCCCATAAGACATCCCACTTAGTTCATAAAGTCAAATTACTCAAAATTGCAGAAATATACCAAGTACCTTGCAAGTTCTTACGTAAAACAAGTTTGCTACGTACGGGTTGTATACACCAACTACAGGGGAGTGCAAAATATAATTAAGTTTAAATAAGTATACTCAGATGTAATATAGAGTTACTATTCCACCTGTGATGATTACAGCTATGTACATTGTAAAGTGTGACCATAAACGGAGTTAGGAGAAGAAACAGTAGTCTTCACGCCTCATTTCATCTCATTGTTTATCTTAGTCTTCACAAAAGATAAATTATAAAAAGAAAGAGACAGAAAGAGATGCCCCCACCCCAGCCCTCAAAGAAACATAGTACTAAACAAAGACTTGAAGAGAGACACTGCACTACCTGGATAACCTTCTTCATCACGAGATTGACTTCATTCACATGAGATATGTTTTCGCATAGTCTGAGTCCCAGTAACTTATAATTCAAACACTGTATGGAACAGAAATGCTTTTAGGCAGAAACAGAACCAGAAGCTTCAAGAAGCAGCAACACTTGAATCTCGGGATAAAATACCTGATCGAAGGAGTAATCATTGCTACACTCAATAAGATGAAGAATGTCCAAGGCATTAGAACAAACTATTCCAATAGGAAGTTCCCTTAATAAATGGTGAAGAACAAGCGAGACACATGATGAGTTTCCAAATAACTCTGATTGGTTCCTTCCAAGTCCAAGCCCCACCAATATATCTCCGATTTGCAACTGCTTCACAAATACATTGTAAGTCAATAGGTTGTCACAAAGTATCTCGATATCTAATTTGCATTTGTTGTAACAGCTAATGATGTGAACAAAAGAAAGAATTCCTCTTTATTCTAGCAACATTTAGTTATTTATTACTCAAGATTTTGAGTCAAAAATCAAGCACAATAGTAAGGTGGTGCAAACTTCTCTTTTTATGCTTGTGCTTATTCTGGAAAAACATTAATTGGTCACTGAATGTGTCCAAGAAGATTAAAGAATACTTTCTGCTGAGAAGAGAAGAGACCTAGGTTGGTCAATAGGGCAGTTTTGTTTTGATATCTTGTCTAGCACTTGCCCTTTTCTTTGGATAAAGTTGTTTCGCCCTTCTCTTGGATTGAGGTTTCGCAATTAATGAGTAAAAGTTGGTAATAAAGGGATGTGTAGCACAATTTCATTCCCAGCAGGAAACTTTTTTTTATTTCTTTAACTCTGCGATTGTTTTTCTTATTTCAAGCAACACTAATTGATAGAGAGAGAACCTTATGTATATCAATACATTATATTATTTATTGGCACAATCTGGTTCCAAAAGAGAATAGGTCATATATCTCAACCTCAATCTATCTTGAAAAGGAATAGAGAATCTTATAACTTGTAAAGAAATGGATATTGGGCCTAACTCAACGCCAAAAGCCAGTGTTTTGAGAAGGGAGAAGCGGAAAAGAGGGATCTCGCTTCACAGAAGCGAGAAGCGTGAAGTGAAGCGCACACTTTTTTCAAATAAAGCGCTACTTAGTATAAAAACAAAAAAAATATTAAATATGTGTAGATAAACAAACAAAAACTTAATACAAGTAACATATTAAGAAAATCTTTTAACCTTTTTTTGAGCCATTGAATAAGAAAATACAATTCATTACAAGCAAAAAGCCCAAAACAGATCAATAATTTAGTGATTTCAGTCACTGAAAAAAAAAAGAGCATAACTGATACTATAATACACACTATTTTTTTTTAAAGAATAACAGAGCAGCAAAATATTTTTTTTAAAATAATACACTATAAAGTATAAACAGAACAGATTAAAAGAGCATAACATCATAACCAGAAACTGAAAAAAAGAAGTAGAGAGTAGAAATTGAAAAAGTAAAACCTTACGCAGAGAAACAATAAAGAAATAGAACGAGAATTGAGAAGAAGAAAAACACAGCAGTCGCCGCTCACAGTTGCAAAAATATTTGACTAATTTAACTTAGGTTAGTCTTTAACTATTTCACAAAAAAAAAAAAAAAAAAAGCGCTTAAGCAAGCTTTTTCTCGCTCTGGAGGGCCAACATAGGAAATGAGAATTAGAATTGGTCCTACTCTAATATCATGTTATGAAAATGTACATTAGGCCTAACTCAACTCCTAAAGTTGGCTAACGAGGAGAGGATTTCTCAAGCCCATATAAGGAGCCCAATTGCGAGCCCGGTACCATGTAAAAATATGGATCTTGGCTTAACTCAACCCCAAAAGTTAGCTCAACATATGAGGATTACTCGAGACATATTAATGCGATTACTCATCCCTTAAAGAGCCTATGTGGGACTTTTCACATAACTTTTTTAATAGGAGCACAAACGTTTTCAATTTGGAAAAAACTTAACAAGCCAATCTCCTTGTAGTTTTCTACTTTTTCTTTTGGAACTCAATGTCTTCTTTGCGTTAGTTGTTTCAACATCAAACATCTACAAGGACACTCATGCAAGTTAGTAGATTAGGACATATACATGTATTGTGGGGAATAGTCTACTTTGCCGCTAAGATAGACGTTTACCGTTTTTTCTCCCTACAACAATCCATTTTCTTGAGCTTTCACATGATGTGTCCCTAAGAAGTCTTTATCTCATCAACTTAGGTATTATTTATTTGCATTTAATGGCGGTTTGAATCTAAATGGTTTAGATCTAAGGCCATTAAGTGTATGTGTTTACGTCAAAACTTAAGCACTATTTGGTCAAACTAAATCTTAATCATTAAGATCTTGAATAAAGTCTTAGGCCTTATTTGTTTACACTTAATAAAGATCTAAAACTTAATCATTTAGATCTCAATCATTAAATCTATTTGTTTTCGAGGTCTTGAATTTTAATTAATCACAGTCATTAAGGCCTCATTTGTTTGCATTTAATAAAGGTCTTAGTCTTAATCATTCAGAACTTAGTCATTAAGTCAGTTTGTTTTCAAAGTCTGAATCTTACTCATTTATATCTCAGTCATTAAGTCTGTTCGTTTTCAAGGTTCGAGTCTTAATCAATAAGTGCATTTGTTTTTCTTATTTTACAACCACTTAATGGGTCTAAATAGGTGTAAATAATTAAGATCTATAACAAATCTTAATATCATAAAGATGTTTATTCAAAAAATTCTATAAATACGACAGTTCACTGCCACTCTATCTACTTTCACCCACCACACACAACCACCATTTCAACCACAACTACTACCACCATTAATCACCACCACCTCATATCCAAAATCACCATCTTCAGCCCAACCACAACTACTGTCAATCACCACCACCTACCATCCACAACCACCATTCTCACCCCAACCACAACTACTGTCAATAACCAAAATCAATCATCATCACCATTAGCCACCAATAACAATTTTCACCACCAACCATTATTACATCCACTAATCACTATCAATAATTACCATCAATAGTAAATATTATATATCACTAACCGCCATCATCATTCACTACAATCATTAGTTATCAATATCATTCTACTATTATCAATCGCTACCACCAATAACCACGTTAATCACTAGTGTCAACCACTATACCATAAGATACTACGCATAACCACCATCATCCGTCAACATTATCTCAAATGGACACAGACAATCACCATCGCTATTCATCACCACCACCAATTGTCATATAATAATTTAAAATTTTTTTATTGATATAATATTATATCAATTTAGTATTTAATTTGAATTTTATATTTATTATTTTTTAAATAAAGACAATTTTTATACATTCATATGTTTAGAAACAAACAATCTTAATTATTCAATATTTAGATCTTAATGTGACATCGTAATATTCAGATGTTTATTTAGATTCAGACCTCTAAATCTTAATAAATATCTTACTATTCAGATATGCATTCAGATGTCTTAATCTTAATGCACATCTTAATATTCAGATATGCATTCAAATTTAAACATCACAATCTTACTGAAAACAAATGACGCCTTAATATCATTAGGAGGCATTTTTGTGGAGTTAGAAGCTTAAATGGTCACTCAACTTTGAGTAATTGGTCATCATAAGTCACTTGACTTTATTTTATCTTTCAAAAGTCACTCGACTTTGTCAACTTAACTTACATGGTTATTATTCCCAGAAACATAATTTTTTGTACTCAATTATTGGGTTCTCGATCAAAGTTTTATTGATCTTTTCTTTTCTTTAATTTGTTTTTAGTTTTCTTGTTATTCCTCATTAATCAAATTTAATAAGATATTGTCTCGAGTATGAATATTTTAGATATGTTATGGGATATGCTCACTATTCAAATTTGTGTTTTATATAGCTGATTATATCATCTTATCTTAGCAATCCCATAATTTTAAATTTTTTTTCTCTCATCATTCTTTATTAATTGAATTAATAAGGTGTTGCTTTGAATATGACTATTTCATATGTCACATGGGTATACTTAGTCATATTCATGTTTTATGCTATTGATTGACATCATCTTATCTTATACTAGTAGTTTTGTTAAACTAGGTCTCATAGTTTTTGAAAGATTTTAAAAATTGATTTTGCAAAACTTGAAAAAAGTAGTTGTTTAATTAAAAAAAGGAAATCCCATTATTTTTTAAAAACACTAATTATTCTTCATTAATCCCATTAAGGATTTGAAATTAACCAATGGGTTCTTTTAGTTTAAAGATATTGAAGTTTAACGACATCTCTTATATAATAAACTCATTAATGAGTCAGGTTAAAAATTCAGTGAGCATATCCCATAACATATCTAAAATATTTAAATATTGATTTTATTTTATTTTTAAAAAAAATAATTTTTTTTACAATTGTTATGTCATTAAATAGGTATCGAAAATTATATTATGGGAATGACCATGAAAACTAACCTGAAAAAGTTGAGTGACTTTTGAAAAACAAAACAAAGTTGAATGACTATGGTAACCAATTACCCAAAGTTGAGTGACCATCTATGCTTGTAACTCTATCTTTGTGTGGATAATTTTTCAACACCACTTTGTCCACAACCACAAGCCACCTCTACTAACCACCTCTTCTATCACTATCATTACCACCGTTGTCATCCATCACCACTAACCACCTCTTCCATCACAACCACCAACATTGCCAACCACTATTATTAATCGCTACCATACCTACCACATCCATTATTATAATTATACCTACTGTCACCACCAACTAAGTTGCTCGAATTCTTCATAATTGTTGTAGCACTTGTGCCAGATCCTCCAAGAATGCACTACTTTTGGAGGATCCAATACACACTGGTCGACATTTTTGAAGAGTCCGACCAACATAGATCACCACCCCCGCCACCACTATCAGTCACTACCATCACTGCGTCAAGCCCTACTACCAACCACCTCTACTATCACAACTAGCACCACCACCATAAACTACCAATACCATCATCAAGCACCACAAGTTCATCAGCCGCCACCACCAACAACAATACCGCCAACTATTAGTATCAACCCACTTCTTCACATCCACCACCACTATTAACCACTACCATCGCATCAATCACTACAACAAAAACTACCTGCACCATCACAACTATCACCATCACCACCACTACAAATTATCTCCATCATTACAAGATAGTATAAATATTTTTTAATGAAATAATGATTCTATTTTATTATTTATATTTTTTCTAATATTAATTTACTTTTTATTTTAACTGTATATTTATTATGATTAGAAATAAATTAAATATGTACATATGGATGTTGAAAAACAATCTTGATCATTCGGAGGTTAAATCTAGAGACAACATTTTAACCATTTAGATGTACATTCATTTCTAGACGTCTTAATCCTAATGAAAACAAATAAGACCTTAGTAAGTCTTCTTTTCAATTGCGTGGCTTACAATTGTCGTTCTCTCTCTGCTTTTTAGAACATATTAGGGCTATTGCTGCAATTGATATTTGGTATAGGACCAAGAGGCTGCACCACAAAATCTAAGAAGAAGATTTCCTTGCTTAGTATTTGGGTAGGTTGCTTTCGCCAGTGTCCCTATTGTTTGAAACACTAATGTTTTTCTTTCAAATTAATGAATATGCGCTTTTATTGATGATCAACAAAACTGCACAGGGGCCAACAAAAACAAATCCTACAAACTTTAGGTCATGACTCTTATCCCGCTGTGTCTTTATGAAATGACAATTACATATCTATTTTTGTGGAAATCTTTGCCTTTTGATCAATGTCAAATAGTCCCAAAATATTTATATAAGAAATGAACCCACAACCTAAGTTATACGAACTCTTAATTTTTGTTACCACATCTATGTCGACACGACAAGAGATGTGTGGGATTCGGTTAACCCAAATTGACCAAAGTCCACGGACATTTTTTTTTTGGGAGAGGGTTGAGATATTGATAAATATATTTAAGACATGGGAAATAACACACCTTCAATATATAGTACTTTTGTCTCCTTTTTAACTTTTCCTCTTTTCGTAGACAGTAGCAATGGCTTTTTCTTTTTTCAAGTGCAGAACCAAAGAGCTTGAAAGAAGTTGGGCTTGGGGAAGACAACCTAGAAGATCTTTCAAAATTTAGATTCCTTATTCGTACTCTAGTTAATACAATGACGACAATATACCTAGTGAAATCCTACTAAGTGTGGTCAGAGGGAGGGTAAAGTGTACGCAAACTTTACCATTACCTCGTGGAGGTAGAAAGGTTGTTTCCAAAAGACATTAGGTTCAAGTGCATCAAACCCAAGTACAAGAAGAAGAAAACAAAGCATCAGTAAGAAAAGTAGTGTTAAGTCTACAAGAAAGAAACAGTAACATCAACAAAATACTTTGATAATCAAAATACAATAAACAACATATGCCAAGAAGTACAAGAATACGACTAGTACTACGCAACAACCTTCGCAAGGCAAGACAACACTCTATCCCTACTAACCTTCCACCCTAATACGCAACCTCCACTCTCTTTTATCTAGAGTCATGTCCTCCATAATATAAAGTTGTGCCATGTCTTGCCTAATCACCTCTCCCAAATATTTTTTCGGTCTACTTCTATTCCTCCGCATACCCCTTTACAACCAGCCTCTCATACCTCCTCACTGGATGTCAAAGCACCTCCTCTTCACATGCCCAAACCATCTCATTCTCGCTTCTCTCATCTTGAATTTTGAATAATTTTGAATTTTTTTAGGTAAATCCTAGCACCTGGATCCATGTCCTAAATCATAAAATTTAGATTTTGTTGAATCCGACCCACAAATTTGCACCCATGTCAAATACCCGCACCCGAATCCGAGCAACTTAGCCCAAAGAAACGGCCCCCAACATATACATCTCCTGCCCATTTCCCCTGTCACACATCCTTTCACAGCCCCCTCACCATCTGAATGCCCATGTCTCTCTTCCCTCACTCTATAACAGCCAGCTACCTCGATTTAAGCTGCAGCCTACCCGGCAATCTCCTCCTTCCATGTTTCCTCCCTCTCTCAACCTACTAGTTTTCTTTTCCCCTCTCCACAAATTTGCACCCATGTCAAATATCCGCACCCGAGTCCAAGCAACTTAGCCCAAAGAAACGGCCCATAACATATACATCTCCTGCCCATTTCCCCTGTCACACATCCTTTCACAGCCCCCTCACCATCTGAATGCCCATATCTCTCTTCCCTCACTCTATAACAGCCAGCTACCTCGATTTAAGCTGCACCCTACCCAGGAATCTCCTCCTTCCATGTTTCCTCCCTCTCTCAACCTACTTGTTTTCTTTCCCCCTCTCCTCTTTTTTCCACCCTCCCTATATTACCCAACCTTCACTATCTTTATCCTTTCCCTCCCTCAGTTGTCTGAATTTTCTCCCTGCATCTTCTTCCCTTTCCTTCCGGAACCTGATCTCCTAAACAGCACCTCCTTTCCCTCTTTCTCTATCCACTCCTGTTGTGACAACACTTTCCCCTCCCATAGATAACCTACATCTGCTCTGCCAATCTCATTGTCCAACTCGCTGAATGCATCCTGATAATGCATCATCTGTTTTGTCTTTGCTTTCTTAATGAAGTTATCATAACACCCTTCACATATTATAAGGACAGTTAATTCTACTAGAGGCATTATCATAACACCCTTTTTCACATATTAAAAGGGCAGTTAATTCTACCAGAGGCATTATAAAAATTAAGTAATGGAGGTGGAAGCTTAACTACTTATTCCAAACCTCAGAGCCTTGTTTAAATAGTAAATGCATCTTTCTGAATGTGAGAAAACAAAGGCACAGCACATCTTGCTGGAAGAAAACCTGAAAACAAGAAACACTAGCTGCTAATTACCAACCTCACATGACTCCTTGAACAAGCATTTCATAACATATTCAATAGCTGGTTCCATCAGGCCCAGTTTTGAACTTCGATTTCCTGATAGAACTCCAGACGTTTTCTCCGCAGATGCAACATGTGCACCATTCATCAGAAGAGTTTTCATGTCATTCATAGAAATTATCAGATGCCCTGTGAAAAAAACAAAATGAATTATTCAAAAAATACAATAAAACTGATAGCAGATCAGCTCACTACAGATGTAATACTTCCCCCAACATATAAAGTTCTAGCTTACAACTCAAATATCTGGAGTACTAGCAAGACTGGGAAGCTCCCAAGTTCTTACTCTGAACCAAAAAGAGAAAAAGGATGGGGAGGTAAGTTGAGGAGTATTTTGTCTAATGCAAAAAACAAATTAGGAAAAGAGTTTAGTCTGTGATCAGATTAAGTACTGAGCAATCAACTCCACCTTGCATTAACTAGACCTGCATTTCCTGACATTCAGTTTACTCAAAACCAGTGCTCAAAAGTGGTTCCAGAATTGCATATAGTTCAGCAAAAGTTAGATAACTAGAGGGGCAAAAGTCAAAATCACATTTTCCCGTACTTCCAAAAAAAGAAAAGATCACATTTTCCTATATTTTGGCTGGGAGATTAGGGGAGAGTGTGGGTTGTCTACCATCTAGAAGTTGCAGCATTCTACTTCTTCAACAAAAACAAAAGCATACCCGGTGTAATTCTACAAGTGTGGTCTGGAGAGGTGGCGTGTACGCAGGCTTTACTCCACACTGGGGTAGAGAGACTTCTTCAAAAATA
Source organism: Solanum aculeatissimum (assembly GCA_038996855.1). Lineage (NCBI taxonomy): Eukaryota > Viridiplantae > Streptophyta > Magnoliopsida > Solanales > Solanaceae > Solanum > Solanum aculeatissimum. The sequence goes on from JBCEWC010002098.1 coordinate 18,583, forward strand.
GAAATTATAAATTCTCTGACACAAAGGACTGCAGGAGGAAGGACTATTACTTTGCTCTAGAAGGTGAATATAAAAGCTAAGGAACACTTTTATAGAAGAGGTTTGTTAAGACACTGTAAATATGATTGGGGGCAGATTCAAAATTCAAATTGATGCGTTTGACTTCAATGTTTTTTGTGCTGAATTCATTGTATTTTATAGATCTGACTGCAGATCTAATATTTATCAAAAGTATGGCGACTCTTCACATATATATTTAGACTACGTAATGAAACAACTGGGTTTGGTTTCACCTACAACTCAAAGGCTACATCCACACTGAATATCACAGAAATATATATTTTTAAAATATGGAAAGATATTGAACTCCTCTTTCGTAGAATTAGGAAGATTTATAGGTTTGCATTATATGACTAGAAGCATGGGCCCAATACATGTTATTCATTCTAATCTCAATTTATGTGACAGTTGAAATTTGGAAAGTTTTTCAAATCTTTATATGATGTTTAAAGATTTGAAGTTGTTACTACTGTGATTTATAGTATTTTACATAGTTTTCAAATAATATATATTACTTCCTGTGTCTCAATTTACAGTGGCACAGATAGAATTTCAAGAGTCAACTAAATTTTTTTCATATGCCTTAAAATATTTCAAGTTGTAAATTATATTAATTTATAATATTTTTTTAACATCATTTTCAAATAATATATGTTACTACTTTCCCAATTTATGAGGCACCAATAGAATTTCGAGAGTCAATCAAATTTTTTATGTCTATTAAATATTTTAAGTTATTAATTATTGTGATTTATAGTATCTCTTTTATGTGATTTTTAAATACACAACAAACTAAAGAAAGTAAGATAAATAAATTAAACTAAATAAAGTACAGAAATTACATAGATACCATCACCTAGAAACAAGTATGTAAACGAAATGGTGGCTGCTTCTAGAATCTTCTATATCGTGATTTATAATTAGTTAAGTTATCTAGGTTACTTATTTTATTTTATTAAATTTTGCATTCAAGCAAAATCAAACAAAAAAAAAATTATTGTATATTCTATTTATTAGAAATGGAACTTTTATATATTCTAGTAATGGAATGGAAACTATGGTGCATGAGTTGCAGTGGCTACTAAGGCCTTTAGGTTGTGTCACATAGGATAGGATTTTGAAAAATGCAAAACATTTCACCTAAAATGACAAAAATGTCTTTCAATTAAATTTTAATTCCTACAAGCACACATGTTGACCAACAAAAGTGTGCTTGTAGAGTCTTCTGTATAGTAGCAATTTTTCTTTCCGTTTTCAGATTTTTTGTTATCACTAGGACCCCACTTTGGCAATTGCACTGGGTATGTTGTACTATTTATATCCCTAATTTCTTGGGAAATAATTTAGTTATTTTGTTAATTTGTGAATATCCAACCAAGATCCGATTTGATTTTGTAGGATCTAAATTGATACGATAAAATCATATATGATATGCTAATAAATAGTTTAAGAAATTATATCAAATAAAATCATACGATGATTCTCAAATTTCCTAGGATCAAGGGATCTAACTAGTTTTTGTTTATTTGTACTATAAACTTATAGCTATACAGATGAATAAGATTGTACAACTTTGGTACCAAAACTTTCATGATATCAAAGCAACTTCATTTTTGTGTTGCTTATGACTAAAACAACATTTATTAGGTTATGTTACCCAGTGGCATCGGTAGAAGTCAAAAGTTCTATTAACAAAGTTCCGATCGAGACAAGAATGAACCAAGGCAGTGATTCTTCTCATTGTTCCTTTTAGCATACTCCTCACCAGCTGAATGGCAAGAATTATTTGAAATGGGCCCAAACTATCTGTTTGAGAACTGATGGTTGAGGAAAACTTCGGCACCTGACTATAGAAACGAGAAAGCCTGAACCAGAAGACCGAAAATGAATGCCTGGAGATCAGAAAACACAATGGTAATCGCTCGGCTACTAAACTCTACGGAACTTGCCATAGGAAAACCATTTGTTTCTTCTCACTTCTAGGAATGTTTTGGAAGGCTGCTAGCGAGACTTATTCTTATATAGAAAATGTCTCTCAGATTTTTAATAAAAATTGAACTGTGGAAAGCTAGGCAGGGGGAGAGAGGTGCTACTATTTACTACAATGAGATGGTTTCCCTATGAAAACAATTAAATCAATGTAACAATGATGAATGAGAGTGTCTTAAGGATCATCAAAGCGATAAAAAGGGAAGAAAATGAGAGGGTATATCTATTTCTAACAGGTTGAACCAAGAATTCAATGACTTAGTTCTCGAATTCTTGGGAAAAAAACATTGCCACTTTGAGGGAAACATTTTATGAGATTAGGTGAGAAGAAACAAGGAGGAATGTTATACTAAAAGTAAATTCCAATCTGGAAGCAAGAAATATAGATTCTTCTGCTCTAGTTGCAGCAAAAAATAAAATGACAAGAAAAAGAGTTTGTAGGTCTGATTTTTGCAAAACATATTAGCACAGTCGTGAGACTTGTATGAAATCCATGGGAAATCGTCTAGTTGAAATAAAAAAGGGCAAACAACCATGACAGCAAGTTTGTCAGTGTATCAGTGAAGAACCAGGGACAAAATCTTCTCCAGAAATGCCACCATTCACCAAGGGACAATTGAAGCTACTTTACCAACTTCTCAAATCTCAATTCCAAACCAGTAAACCAGATCCTTCTACTCCAACTTGTTCTTTTCCCCAAACAGGTAATGTACCATCAGTTTTTGTTTTTGTGAGTACAGATTCAACTGGTATTAGTTCTTGGATCATAGATTCAAGGGCTAGTGATCACATGACATGGAATTTCCATTTTTTCTCGACTTACATTCCTTCAGCAAGAAATAAAAAAGTAAAAGTTGTTCCTTCTCAGCAATTGCCAGAAAAGGGACAGTCAAACTAACCCCTTTTTTTTAAACTCTTTTTGATGTCCTTCATGTTCCAAAATTGCCTCATAATCTTGTCCATCAGGAAATTGACTCAAAACCTTGCTGGTCGTGCTATCTTTGACTCTGTTTCATGTGTGTTTCAGGACAAGGTCTCGGGAAGGATGATTGGCACTGCTAGAGTCTCTGAAGGTCTCTATTTCCTTGAATATGGTGATAATTCAGAAAATTTAGGTTCAGCTTGTTTGAACTCTGTTCTAGTTGATAATAAGTCATGTTATGGCACTATAAAGTCAGTTCGTGCATGATCCACGAGATCCCGGGAAAGGACTACTTTTCTCCAGACATGGTCACCTCCAAATAGAAGCCTTTACAGGTGCAGATTAGGCTGGATCTCTAGAAAACTGAAGATTTACATCCGGTTACTGTATACTCATAGGAGGAAACATGGTCACTTGGAGAAGCAAGACACAAAATACAATTGCTAGATAAAGTGCAGAGGCAGAATATAGAGCTATGGCTCAGGGCTAGAGAACTTTTGTGGTTATAAAAGCTATTAGAAAAATTGAGATTGTCTGAAAAAGGAGAAATTTCATTGTATTGTGGCAACAAGGTTGCAATTAGTATAGCTCATAATTTAGCCTCATTGTCTTGGATTCTTGGTGGAAGAAGTGGGGAACTACCAACTGTTTATCTGGGGATGCCACTGGGAGCTAAGAATAGGTTTATTGATAAATGGAATGGGGTGGTAGAGAAGTGTGAGAAAAGGTGGGTGAACCGAAAAAGCCAATATCTCTACATGGGAGGAAGACTAACACTAATCAATAGTGTTTTGGATTCAATGCCAACATACATGATGTCCCTTTTCCCTGTCCCTGTTGGGGTCATTGAGAGACTTGATGTTCTAAGAAGAAATTTTCTATGGAAAGGAAACAGTGAAACCAAGAAATTCCACTTGGTAAAGTGGGATGCACTGATTGAAGGTAAACAGAAAGGCGGTATGGGGTTAAGGAACTTAAAAACACAGAATCAATGCCTTGTGATGAAGTGGCTCTAGAGACTTGCATCTAGTGAACTGGCACTATGGAAAGAAGTAATCCAGTCGAAGTATGAAATGGCAGATCACTGGACCACCAAAATGGTCACCAACACTCAGAACCAGCCTTTGGAGGTGGAGGTCCATCAGGAATTTTGCCGCCCAAGGCTAAGAGATAATCATTGTATAAGAACAGAAGATGGCAGGAAGGTATACTTTTGGGAAGACAATTGGCTTGAACAAGGCAAGGATACCTTTAATGACATTTACATTCTAAATCAGCAGGAAAAGGACCACAGTAGCTGAAGTTCGGCCAGAATAGGGATGAAATTTGAGTTTTAGATGACCTTTCAATGACAGGTAGATATTGAGGTTAGTTGAGTTCTACACCATGTTGGAGCAATTCAAAGGAACCTCGAGTGACCAAGATAGATTGGAATGGCAAGCTCATGGTCAAGGCAGATTCAGTGTAAAAGGGGCCTACAAAAAGCTTAATCCTTATAACAATCAGATTAATGACTGGCCTTGGAAACTTAAATGGAAAAATTCCGTATAAAGCCTCCTGCTTAACGTGGATTTTGGCTAAACAAACTGTGTTAACTCAAGAAAATCTCATGAAGAGCGGGATCCATCTAAGCCCTAGGTGTTTCTTATGTGCAGAAGAGGCTAAGACAGTAACTCACTTATTTCTACACTGTAGGATTACCTACTTACTCTGGAAAATTTTCATAAATATGAAGGGAGTTGGGTGATGCCAAGAAAAATAGCTTAGACCCTGAAGATCTGGAGCAGTTATGCCAATATTTTTTACCAGAAGGACAGATGGAAAATGATATCAGCTTGCATCTGGTAGTCTGATCGGAGAGAGAAACCTAAGGTGTTTCCAGAACAAGAACAACAACACTCAGAAGATGAAGATGAATCGTTTAGTGTTGTTTTATTTTTGGTGTAAACATGACTATATGGAAGATCTAGAATCGGTTATAGATGACTTGAGATCTTTGCGGTTTTTTGTTAAAGGGTTGAAGATCTTCCTAATACTCTACCTCAATTGTAATTAGGAAACCAGTAACTTGTTGTGGCAGGTTTCTAATTTTTTGGAAATAGAATACAAGTTATTTTCTCAAAAAAAAAAATGATTGACACTTTATCAAAGAAAAATTTACGAGTAGTGTCTTGAGTTTGTTTCATGTGTCATCAAAAAAGCAACTAGCTGATGCGTTTACCAAAGGCCTCAACAAACAGACTTTTCATACATTAATTTGCAAGTTGGGAAGGTGTGACATCTTTGCACTAACTTGAGGGGGAATGTTAGTTGATTAGTTGACGTTGTTGCCTAGGACTTTGTTGATTAATTGAAGACTTTGTAGCCTAATTATAGGAGTGATGTAGGAGTAGTTATAGGAGTAGAGTAGATTGATATATTTTCTATAAATAATCATTCTCATGGGATGTAAATTCATCAAGAAGTACAAAGAGACCTTTTCTTCTTGAAATCTTCAATATCCTCAACGAATAAGGATAAAATCTAAGAGTCAAAACCACACAAATTGCTACAACATTCGCTGCATAGCAAGTACAGCTCCCTATGAAACAGTGCCTACAGTTGCTATGTTACACTACTTTTCATTTTCTTTCACCATCTACGATCTTGAAGTTTGCATCAATCCATTATCCAACTACAGCATTTTTTTACAGAAGGTGGGCTTTGGGATATTTTGACCCATTCCACCCAGCACAAATATTGGTAATTGCTTGCCAAAACTTGGACAAATGAAAAGAAATCATTTAGTATTTTTTACTATTGTACTACTATGTTGAATCATTAATTTTGCATAATTGTAGTTCGCATGACCACTAGAAGCTACAACTTGCTGAGTCAAATATGTGGCAAATTTTATTGGCAAATATGAACACACATACGTCTTTGCAGTGACGTTATAGCTATCCATCATGACTAAATGAGTAAACTACATAAATGTTACCTATGTCCCGTTGAGGCAATTTTTGTGCACAATGGGCCAAATATAAGCGGCAATAAAACGATGCTAATGGATCTGCAATGCCTCTCGCCATCATAACTAGTCGTCGAAGATTATTGGCAGGTTGTTCCGAAAGGAAACGCCAGCAATGGTATATGGCCAGCTCCAAGTATCTGTTCACAAGAGTACTTGTCAAACAGAAGACGAACAGAAATATAAACTCGTGCACAGTTTTTCAATTTTTAAAAAGAAAAAAAATTGAAAAATGTGATTTCGGTTTTCTCCCTGCAATGATATCTTGTATAGGTTGCAGACACTCTGCTTTTGTAAAGAAAAAGAGAAGAAGAGCTCTGGTAATTGATTATTCAATCAAGCATGTTGGTATTTAAATTGTTTACAAGTAAAACTAAAAATGAAGAAAGAAATTTCTAGTTCTAATTATAAAATCATAGGGATTCTAAACCTTTCGCATATTTACAATGGACTCTTGCCATATTAACAATATTTCACCTAACAGCTCCTGGAAACCGCTCAGCTGACATGGAACATGAGCACGAAACTACAAATACCATAGGTAGAATTATCATTGAGAACTTCAAATCATTCCAGACTAGAGGAAAAGGAGGAATCTACTTTACTTTATGACTCTGATGAAAGCAGTTGCATAGAAAAGCCAGATGGCAATGTAAGTCCTAGATAACTTAAAATTCACCATGCCATCAATACAGCGACAATCTCCAGCTTGCATTCTAGCAATTTTTCACTAGTAAACCAAGATTATCACTTTTGGAAAAATCCAAAGATCATTCTTTAAATATGTCAATTTTTAATTACTCAACAATGCTTCCAAATGCATTCCAGCATCTCATCTAACGACATGTATGTTTATAAATAGCAGACACCTAAAGATAAATTAATGAAGTAGAATCCAAAAAGAAAAAAGAGCAGAACCACAAGCTATTAAGACACAGGATAGCAATTGCAAGAACTTAGGACCTCACATGCGTGGCAGTAGCTCGCGGATGGAACCAACTTTGCAAAACCAGTTATAGCAGGTTTCTTTGGCTTCAGCACAGATTTCAGTTGCTTGAAAGTTATCTGTTATAGATCAAGTGCGTCGTTTAGAAAGAAATGGGACTAAGGAAACCAGAACAATTACATCAAGGATATTAGAATACTGAAAACCAAGAAGAAGCACAAATTGGATAGATATCTTAGAGGTTAAAGACATTGAAACCTTGTTCTTCAACTTTAAAATAAAATTACATAACTCTGATTTGGAATGTTAATAACACCACAATTGACTTATCCAGCATGCTTCCCCATAATCATCCTCTTTTTCTGTGATTAATTGTTACAATAATTGGAGATCCTTAAGGTGCCAATGTCAGGCTTTGCAGTGAGACAAATTTCATAACTTGTCACCAAGATATCTCTACTCTAACCCAGTGTTATCAAAGGCACGCTTAAGCCCTTGTTGAGCGCTTCCTCGCTTAATGAGCACTTCAGTGTCGTCACCAAGGTTCCAAGGCATACTTTCCTTGTCAATGAACTTCTTCTAAAGAGACGACACTAAACCATTGATATTTCACTTTATCGTAATTGTTTTTCAAATTCTTTGTTCATATATTTGTCATTCATAATTATCAATTATTAAACTTGGACTAAACAAACATATATATTTGTATTTTTTCTCCCTATGTGCCTTTTATTATTAAGGCCCACACTTTATCTGCACTTTGCACTTAAAGCCCCAACCGACCTTAGAGCTTTTTTGTGTTTTTTGCTTTTCATAACACTGCTCTAACCATGAGCCTAAGGATTCTATAGTCTTCCATTACAATGAACAGTGGCAAACTGCTCTAAGTTACTCAAACAAAATCAATTATAAAATCTAACAAATTATTTCCAAGTTAATTTATAAACGAGGATGATGACAAACTTATGTTACACAAACTTAAGCACATTAGAAACTAAATTTGGGTCACAGAAAACACATAACACAGCAGTAGACCCCCGATACTGGAAAGTAGGTGTCAGTTGGCCACGAGGAAGCAGAGATAAAGGTAAATGTGAAGTATATACCTGGTAAATGGACTAATGTCCCATCCTCAATATATTCAGTTTTCTGCCTGATGCGCTCCCATACCATATCCCCTAACATATCTAGTATTTCTGTAGCTAGAACAAAAAGTGTTGGATACAATTGTAGTACAGATGTGTCCGACAGTAACTTAGCAACCTATTCAAGAGAAGTCAAAACACATTTAGCTAAAAAAAATAAAAGAAGTACAAGAATTCCAACAGGCCACGTGATGTTGTAGAAGAGTCTTAAGCTATTATATCTGTGGTTCCATTAGACCAGTTGACTAATTTGATCCTTCATATTTTAATTATTCTTTTTACTATTGAAATCAATGAGGAGAAGAAATGTTTACTGTTAAATGAATTATAAGAAAGTAGTTCAATCATGTTCTTTTTACTGTTTATTTTGCTTGGAAAGATGTTGGTCTATCAAAATATCAGGTTAATATTGTGTTGTACCTTAACGGGTGAATTTATCTTTTCAGCATCAGGTGTCATCGGTTGGAAGCAGAAAATAAGGGAATAGTCTGCAATGTTTGCCTCAAATCAATATGAAGATAGAATTATTTTCTTTTTAAAGGAAGGGCAGCCCGGCCACTAAAGCTCCCTCTACGCGCAGGGTCCGGGAAAGGGCCCGAGTATAAGAATCTATTGTATGCAGCCATACCTGGCATTTCTGCCAGAGGTTGGAGACAAAATTAAATTGGACTTATTGTTTCTTGATGCTATATGTTTGTACTAGGGGTGAGCAGTCGGTCGGTTGTTTGGTTTTGAAAAGTTGATTCAGTGTTTTGGTTTCGGTTTAGTAAAAGTGAAAACCGAAATCAATCTGAAATTAGTTCAGTTAGTTCTTTTATTATTATTTTGGTTCGGTTTTTGGGTTTGGGCCTTATCATGTTGGACTTTTCCAGAATCTTCTCCTGACTGGTCATTCAATTCATCAGAACTTGTGGTAGCATAAAATCATAATTTTTGCATCCTACCAATGTAGTTTTGTGAGACAACATTATATTGGGAAATACTTCTACACTTGATAGTTCAAAACTGAGGCTAATATTGCAACACCACTCATCTTTTACTCATTCTGAAAAGCAAATAGACAAACACTGGAGTGAAGATATGAAAATTTGAAAAGAAACAACGTGAAGATATAAAAACACAAAAAATTAAGAATTAAAACCTCCGTTCTTAATTTATGACTCAAAAGGACTCACTGAATGTAGAGGAAATAAATCAGCAAACAAATAACTTAAAGAAACAATTAAATTATTTTGCTTCAACTTCCACCATTGGGCCACTTGTTGAATGTTTTCTTAGATGTAGAAGAATAAAATAATAACTTCTTTCCGTTATCCTTCCAATCCTTTACAATATCCCTTCTTCTCTTAGGATTCACGCCAATTTCTCACACTATTAAATCACAATGGTTGAGCATGTTACTTACAACAAAAAACCTAGTGAAATCTCACAAAGTGGGATTTGAGGAGGGGAGAGTGTACGCAAACCTTACCACTACCTCTTAGAGGTAGAGAGACTGTTTGTGAAAGACCTCCGGCTCAAGCAAATCAAAGAAGTAATCAAAAGAAAAACATAAAATTTACGAATGAAAATCAAACCGAATAACACGAAATTTTAAAAAAATTAAAACCAAAAAAAAATTATTTTGTTCAGAAGGTTTTTTGGCTTGAAAAAGCCCATAGTTTGTAAACTAGGAATAACCTGAGTCAGCCAAGTATTACTAAATAGCAAACTTGGAACTGACTTATTGAACAAATACCAAATAAATTTTTAAACGGGGTGGTGCTTATCCAAAAAGAATGACACTTGATCAGGAATGACCGAGTGAACCTGACTGAGCTATGAGCCCAATATTAAATACTCCATTTGCTTCAATTTGCTTGTCAGATTTGGGTCCGTTACGCACATCTTTAGTTTAAGATTACAAGATTCAAAAGTCTTCTTTATTTTCTTAAACTCCATGCCAAAGTCAAATTAAGACAAATAAATTAAAACAAAAAGCACAGCAAGTCTGAAATTGACTTATAGTATAAATACCAAATAAAATTGAGGTACTTATCAAAAAAGAATGATCACTTCATTAGAAAGTGCAGAATCCAACAAGAAACAAATGTGACACAGTTTAGAACAAAAAAGCTACCTTTATTGACAAATTAAGGGAGGTTACACGATCACTTGTATGCCAGGCACGACTAATTTCATCTTTAAGTTCAGTTAAGTGTGAGACATACTCCTGCAGGGTGATATATTTAACACCTTCTTCAGCATATTTCTGAGGATCATCTAGCTCCTCTAGATGTACATTTGCTGAGGGTTTCTCAGAGCCTACAATATTTTATCATCATAGCAATTATTGCCGAGAAAATACAATAGCTAATCTAACATATCAAACAAGTTCAAATGATACTCTTTACATTTTTCTTGGCTGTATCAGAAAATAAAAGGATGAGGGAACTTTAGAAGTCCATGAAAATAAAGAAAAAAGCTTTTATATTAATCCTTTTGTCCTATTTTGTATGACAATCATTGATTGAGCCACACAGATTAAGGAACCAGATGACTTAATATTGACTTTGCACAAGTAGAGAACTTTTAAAGTATATATGGATTAGGTATGCAAATCATTTTTAAATGAAATAATGTATCACCAACTTAAATGAAAATGCTTTAAACCTTGTAAAATGTAGAATATTATTGGGTGACAATATATGTAATTTATCTGGGACACTTCAAACTAAATAATGAACCACATAATAAAGTAAATAGAGCAAGGATATATCATACTCTTGCCTGTCTTCATAATTGAGCTTGACAGCTGTAAGGAGCAATAAAAAGGTCATACAGAAACCCAGAACAATATTAAAATTAAACACATAAAACACTGATTAAAATTTTGTACTTTTTTTTGTTGACACCCTAGTTTTTCTTCTTCTTTACTTTTTCCTTCTCTTTTTCTGTTATTCCTTTAAAGCAAAAAAAACTTTTGAAATTACCCCAAAGGTAGAAAATGAAAATATATTAATCCTAAGGTAAAAAAACCAAGAAATTTACCACCATTTGCGATTCGTTGCAGTGTTAATAAAGTCCACAACCCTCCACCCATAAAAGAAAAACTTGAAAGAAAAGAAGGAAAACCAAAGCACTTTGGGACAAAACAAACACAATTTCATTATAAGATGCAGCTAACAACTGCAGCATAATAGAAGAATTTCCTTCTAATAATCTATTGAACATAAATAGAAATTGACACCTAAATTTTTAAACATATTTAGGGTGTGTTTGGTACGAAGGAAAATATTTTCCATGAAATTGTTTTCTTGAAAAATAAGTGATTTTCTTAGTTATGTATTTGCTAAGTAAACAAAAAGATATTGTCCTTAGAGCATTTATATGTAATCTAGGAAAACACTATAGGGTGGGAGGGTCAAGGTGATGAGGGTGGCGGGGTAAGGGATGGGAGCATTGTGGTGAGGAAGAAAGAATGATCCTAAAACGCCATGGAACTTGTTTTTCACTCCTCCAGGGAAGTTATATTCCTATTTATAAGGAACTTGATTTCCAAAACATTTTGATCAACCAAACATGAGAAAATTGAAAAATATTGAAAAAGGATTTTCTCTGTACCACACACACCCTTATTCCTTAAAATACAAGAAGACCCCTAACTAGGGATCCACTAAGATCACCTCCTTTTTGGACAATATGTAAGTAGCTCAATAGCATGTGTATGAAGATTAAATAGGCATGCTAACCGAAGAAACAGAAATCATTTTGGAGACAGGAAATTTTTGCATCAAGACTTTCTTGTAAGATGTCCACTCCTTGCCCATAAATTGAATAGCAATATCTGTATATGGTTCTGCTGTGATTTCAGTAGACGTTCTTCCTAAACCCTTCATTGAATCCTCTGGTTTTCCATGATTCCTCCTTAATGGATCAAAGAACTCTTCCCTGCCATAATCTGTAACATCAACCTACATACTCAACCAAGTGATGGAAAAATTAGGATATGACCAAACATCTGGATATGCTAGAGCCCATGATCAATTGTAGAGTAAGGTTATTGACTTAACAATCTATGAACCATAGGTGGTATATTGGTATCACCATCGATGCACAAACAGTGGGTACAAGTTTAGCTACATATATGGCGCACACAATCATCTGATTTTTTTTCCAATGCTGGTTTTAACTCTTTTTGAACTAGCTTATAAGTCCCTACTCTTATAGGAGTAGTTTCTCTTGTCTTAAGTATGTCTTCTCTTTTTCTGTTTTTTAAACTGTAGTGTGAGCTAACTAACCAATATTGTAATTTACAAGTGTGGGCCCTACCCACCAAAACTTAGGCAGATAGGATTAGAGTCTCTCGCGTGCTTCATTCCTGCACAGGCTTGGGGGAACTTCATTTGTCATGAGTCTAATGTAAAGAGTATGATAACCTGCTCTGGTGAAATTGCATTGCCTGTAAGCATTGGACAATGTTCCATTGGCTGTGTCAAGTAAGTTGTGCAGCTGTTAATTTTGTTTTTTGTTAATTCTGTTGTATTAATCTTAGCTGGCAGTGAGCTTTCAGAAGGTTGTTAGTCGGTTAGGTTGTAATTGGGTGATTAGCAAGTAGAGATTTTAGAAGTGATCCACACATGTATCTAAGGGTGTAGATACAGCTGTAAAGAGCAGTTCTGCTCATTTTCTTAATACAGAAGTTCCTTTCTCTGCTTCTTCCTTCTCTTCTGTATTCCTCCATTTATGAATTTGTGAGTTTCAAGCTCAGACTTTATCACGGTACCAGAGCAGACAATGCTGGCTGTGTAGAAGATTGATTGAGACTAGCTCAGAGTTTATCCATATAGCTAGATCTACTTTTTGTTCCAGATATCGAAGATTCATTAATGACGGTGTTAGAATAGGAATAGGTATAGGTATAGGAATATATAGTCCTATTTAGAATTGGAAAAGGAATAGTATGTTGTTTCTTAGTTGGACTTGGATTAGATTGTAGTATCTATAAATAGGGTCTTTATGTAGTAATGTAGAAACACAATTCAATAATATTTTTTCTCTCATATTTCTCACATGGTCTCAGAGCATCGGTGAGAAAAAAAGAAAAAAAAAGTCACTGTTCCGATGGTTGTTTTGTGTCACGTTCGTTTCTGTGGGTGTTGTGCGAAAATCAACACCGTCACAAGCCTCGGGAAGATCGGGCGACCACAACCCAACTAGAACCACTGGAAAACAGTCACCCACGCGCCCTCACGCGCCTCTCGAAGGTGACTGTTTTCCGGCGAAATCTAGGTCACGCACCGGCGCGTGTGGCTTCTCTAGTGGGTTTTCTTTCAACTTTTTTCTGTTGGGGTCGGCTAGTAATTCCAACCCAACCCCAGTCATTTTTTCCAGTTTTGATCGCCAGAATCAGGGTTTTGGTGATTTCCAGCACTTTTCGTGTTTCCGGCCAGTTTTTTTCGATATTTTTTTCCCAGTGAGGTCGCCCCTGCATTCCGAGGCTGACCATTTATTTTATTTTTGATTCCAACCAGTTTTCAACAGCCACATGGTTTTAGTTTTATTTATTTATTTCTTTTCTGATTTTGGCCACTCTTCAGTGGTCAGATCTGATTTGCTGGTGATAGAAAAAAAAATTTGGGAAATCCTGCAATTTATTTTCTAGATTTCAAATTACAACAATCTGATCTCAGAGATGTCCTTTGGGATTGAGATGTTTGGCTCCAAAAGTATAGGAATAGGAAGTTCAAATCCTATGATCACTTCAGAACCATTAATGGGCAGTTCCAATTATTTAGCATGGGCTTCTTCGATTGAATTATGGTGCAAAGGTCAAGATGTCCACGATCACTTAACAACCAATGCTTGTGTGGTAGATGAAAATAGAAAAGTTGCGGAGGAATCTACAACAGCCAATGCACAATGGGAGAAGGTTGATGCTCAATTGTGTAGTCTCCTATGCGATCTATTGATTCCAAGTTGATGCCCTTGTTTCGCCCGTTACATGTTATTCAATTTGGGAAAAAGCTCGTGCTTTATATACTAATGACATATCTTGATTTTATGATGTGGTATCTTGAATGACCAACTTAAAGAAACAAGAATCTGATATGTCTACATACTTGGGACAAGTGTTGGCAGTCATGGAAGAATTTGAAACGTTGATGCCAGTCACCGCGAACGTGAAAACACAACAAGAGCACAGACAGACATTGTTTTTAGTCCTTACACTTGCTGGACTTCCTGCTGATCATGACTCTGTACGTGATCAGATCTTAGCTAGTCCTACCATCCCTACAATGGATGAATTATTCTCTCGTTTACTTTGTCTTGCTACACCTCCCAGTCATAAAGTAGTTTCATCACCCACCATTGACTCCTCTATCCATGCATCTCAAACTATTGATAAACGACCATCTACTACACAGAACCGACAAGGAGGAAGTTGTTCTGGAAGATCTCGCTCTAAATGTAGTTATTGCCACAAGTTTGGACACACTCGCAACATATGTTATATTTTGCATGGTCCACCGCCTAGTTATGATCCTATTGTTATAAAAAAATATAACGAATCCCTATGAAATCGCGCAACTAAGCAAACACAAGTAGCACTTGTTGCTTCACCTAACCAATCATCCAATAATGCTCAGGCTGAATATGATGAGTTCCTTCGGTATTGAGCAAGTAAACAACTGTCTCCACAAGCAGCATCGGTTCCTCAACCTACTTTTCCTATTGTGGGTAATCCTTTTGCTTGTGTTTCACAGTCTAGTACTCTAAAATCATGGGTTATGGACTCAGGCGCATACGATCATATTTCTGGTAACAAATCACTTTTGTCTGATATTGTTTACTCACCATCTCTTCCTGCTATTACTTTAGCCAATGGGATCCAAGTAAAACCAAAAGGGATTGGAAAAGCCCAACCCTTACCTTCTATCACCTTAAATTTTGTAGTTTATGTTCCTGGTTCTCCTTTTAATTTAGCATATGTTAGTCGTTTGATGCAGGACTTACATTGTGGCATTTATTTTTTTGATGATTTTTTCCTTATGCAGGATCGCAGTACGGGATAGATGATTGGCACAGGACATGAATCACAAAGCCTTTACTATCTTACCTCTTTAAATTCCTTCACAGCATGCTCCATCATAGATCCTCCTGACCTAATTCACAAACATTTGGGACATCCTAGTCTATCTAAACTGTAAAAGATGGTGCCTAGTTTGTCTAGTTTATCCTCATTAGATTGTGAGTCGTATCAACTTGGGAAACATACTCGTGCTGCATTTTCATGTAGTATTGAGGGTCATTCCGAGTCTATTTTTTCTTTAGTTCATTCTGATATTTGGGGTCCTAGTCAAGTTAGTTCAACCTTAGGATTTCACTATTTTGTTAGTTTCATAGATGATTATTCAAGACGTACTTGGGTTTTTTAATGAAAGATCGTTCAGAGTTATTTTTTATATTTAAAAGTTTTTTTGCTGAACTACAAAATTAGTTTGGTGTTTCCATTCGTACTCTTCGTAGTGATAATGCGATAGAATATATGTCCTCTCAATTTTAGGAGTTTGTGACTCACCAAGGAATCATTCACCAGACATCTTGTTCGTACACCCCAGCAGAATGGTGTAGCAAAATGAAAGAATAGGCATCTTATTAAAACTGCTCGCACTCTTCTCATTGAGTCTCATGTTCCACTGCGTTTTTAGGGTGATGTTGTCCTTGCATCTTGTTACTTAATTAATAGAATGCCCTCATCTTCTATTCAAAATCAGGTTCCACATTCCATACTGTTTCCTTTGTCACATCTCCATTCTATACCTCCTCATGTCTTTGGGAGCACATGCTTTGTTCATAACTTAGCTCTAAGAAAAGATAAATTAGCTCCTCGTGCTCTCAAATGTGTCTTTCTTGGTTACTATCGAGTTCAAAAAGGATATTGTTGTTATTCCCCCGACCTTAATCGATATCTTATGTCCACTGATGTCACATTCTTTGAATCTCAACCTTACTATACATCATCTTATCGTCCTGATATCTCTGAGGTCTTACCTCTACCTCAGGTCCTACCTGTACAACTTTTGAGGAATCTCCAATTGTAGTGTCACCTCTGATGAACCCTAACAAACCTCTCTTGACTTATCATCGTCGTCCACGTCCAGCACCAATTCCAGATGATTCATGTCATCCGCCAGATCCTGCCCCTACTGCGGACTTGCATGCTCCTAGCCAACCGAGTACACTTCAAAAAGGTATATGGTCCACTCGAAATGTTACCCATATTATACTTTCTTGAGTTATCATTGTCTCAGATCATCCTATTATGCTTTTGTATTGTCTTTGTTCTCTATTTCCATTCCTAAGACTACAGGTAAAGCACTTTCTCATTCGGGATGGAGGCAGGCTATGATTGATGAGATGTCTGCTTTACATATGAGCGGTACTTGGAAACATGTCCCACTTCCTACAGGTAAATCCATAATTGGTTGTCATTGGGTTTATGCAGTAAAAATTGGTCTAGATGGTCAGGTTGATCGACTTAAGGCTCGCCTTGTTGCCAAAGGATATACTCAGAATTTGGGTTAGATTTTAGTGATATGTTTGCTCCTGTGGCTAAAATGGCATTTGTCTGTATTCTTCTATCTATGGTTGTCGTTTGTCATTGGCCTCTTCATCAGTTGGACGTTAAAAATGTTTTTCTACATGGTGATCTTGCAAAAGAAGTCTATATGGAGCAACCACCTGGTTTTGTTGCTCAAGGGGAGTCTAGTAGACTTGTATGTCGATTGCGCAAGGCACTCTATGGTCTGAAACAGTCTACTCGAGCCTGGTTTGGAAAGTTCAGCACAGTAATTCAAGATTCGACATGACTCGTAGTGAAGTTGATCACTCTGTATTTTACCAACATTCTGCACCAAATTATGTATTTATTTGGTTGTTTATGTCGATAATATTGTTATCACTGGCAGTGATAAAGATGGTATCACTAGTTTGAAGAAACATCTCTTTAAGCATTTTCAGACTAAAGACCTTGGCAGATTAAAGTATTTTCTAAGTATTGAAGTTGCTCAGTCTGGATCAGGTATTGTTATTTCTCAACGCAAGTATGCCTTAGACATTCTTGAGGAGACAGGGATGATGGGATGTAGACCCCATTGACACTCCTATGGATCCGAATGTTAAACTTCTTCCAAGACAGGGGGAGCCACTCAGTAATCCTGAAAGGTCTAGACGACTGGTGGGAAAGTTAAATTATCTCACAGTGACTAGACCTGACATTTTATTCCCTGTGAGTGTTGTAAGTCAGTTTATAACTTCCCCTTGTGATAGTCATTGGGATGCAGTTGTTCGTAAACTGCGATATATAAAGTCAGCGCCCGAAAAAGGATTACTCTTCGAAGATCGAGGTCATGAGCATATCACAGGATATACAGATGTCGACTGGGCAGGATCACCCTCTGATAGACGGTCTATATACGGATATTGTGTATTAGTAGAAGGTAATTTGGTGTCGTGGAAGAGCAAGAAACAGAGTGTGGTTGCTCGGTCGAGTGGAGAGGCAGAATATCGAGAAATGGTTGCAACAACTTGCGAGCTTATTTGGGTCAAACAGTTATTGAGGGAGCTAAAATTTGGTGAAGTTGATCAAATGGAACTTGTGTGTGATAATCAAGCAACCCTTCATATTACATCAAATCCAGTGTTTCATGAAAGAACCAAGCACATTGAGATTGATTGTCACTTTGTCAGAGAAAAGATACTCTCA
>JBCEWC010002099.1:0-36399 GCA_038996855.1 Solanum aculeatissimum
TAGGAGACCTTAGGGTACCAAAAAGGGGCTTAAGAAAATGTTAAATCACGAAAATACCATTAATAAAATGTAACTTTCCAAGACTAAGCAGAGTGAGACTTCTGCTACAGTGCCCATCTCATTTTTCATAGTTCGTTTCCCTTCCCATCAGACAACGCTTAGTCAAATTTTCAGTGTGAACTCTCGGAGGACTTTCTGGAACACTTGACGAGCATTTTGACGGATCGTTTGGAGGTTGACTGGACGTGTAAGGGTCCCGTGAGCCTAGACTTAGCCACCTAAACTCGTCCATGGCTTGTCCTAGCCACTGGTCCACTTGACGGGATAGTACACGGACTGTCCAAGCTCAAACAGACCGTTTGAGGTTCCGTGGTCCAACACTTATCTTATGGGGTGGTTCCTGGCCACCCCTAGCTCACTAGAACACTTGAAGACACCCCACATGGACCATGCCAAGTTTCACGGTCCGTGGCCCTGCCCTTAGACATTTTTCTGTGCCTATCTCCAATGTCTTCCGAATTTCAGATAGTCCCACTGTTTGGGACATAACTTCCTCATCCGAACTCCGAATCAAGTGAAACCAGTTGCTTTGTGAAGCTAACTCAAAGAGAGTCAATTTGATATATAGTAGATAACATAGTTCATTCCAAAACAAAAGTTGTGACCGTTTGAAGTACACTGCCAAAATTGTCCCTCTAGGCCACCAACTAGCCCATTTTGCGTTCGGCCACTTAAATCAATCCGTGGATACCAAAAATTAACCATGACCATTAGTACATCATATAAAGCCAAGCATAAGGATATTTCAAAAATTTTCGAGTTGTTACACATGCCTATACTTTTCCCTAATTAAATTTTGATTAATTATCTAGTATTGACTTGGGTTTGCAACAGATTATGGGAGTCGGAGTTAGTTAAATTACCATAATGCGCTTTCCATGAATTTTAAATGATAAATGTAAGGTAAAATTAACATCGGACAAGGTGGGATGGTCAAATTAGGTGGTAGTACGACTATTCGGTCGTGTTGATCATGTTGAAAATGCATATACATGAACCAGTGGTCATAGACTTAATAACGCTTGGTCGAAATAAGTAAAATATATTTCTGACTATTTTGATGGGGTAGGGTATGTTTAGGGTCAAACACCTTAGGATAAAATTGTCAATTGATGCTTAAATCCTTGTGTGCATAGGTTTGATATTGGATAAAATTGGTCAGGGTAACTCGTAGAGGAGATTTTAAGGGAAATTAATACACTGGAAAGAGTTATGAGGGTCTTTCACGACTCGTGGATCAGTCCACGAGTAATGATTGCCTCTCGTGAAAGATTCCAATGGCAATATTCTCTTGGGGTCTCATCATACGAGACCTTACACTATTCGTGGACTTATCCATGAGTTGTTGATGGGGTCTTATATAAGTTGCCAATGGCCAACTTGACTCCGAACTTACTTCCATGACTCCATCTATGACTCATAGATCATTCTATGGGTCATGGATGGGTCTCGTGGAAGATAGTCCAGTAGGCCAAACAAGACTGTACACTGACTTATGATACCCTCTACGAGCTGTATATTAGTCCATGACTCATAAGTAGGGTCTCGTGAAACCAGAATTCTTCCCAGTTCATTTCTAAAATTCTCTTGTGTTCTTGATTGATTGTTCAGGGAAATAACTGGTTTCATTATTATGTGTCTTGCAGGTACTATGGCCCTAAAATCTAAGAAAAATGAGATACGAGCAATGAAGGCCCACCTGCAAGACGAGGCTACTGACTCAGAGTATGCTCCCGAGACTAGTGGCTCTGTAGAAGAGCTTGACATCCATCCAGACTCTGATATAGAGCCACGTCAGACTCTGATATAGAGCCAACATACGGATCCTAGAGTATCATCGTGAACTGAGGCAACTAAAAGTGAAGAGTCTCTAATAGCGGCTCAAATGAGACCCTTCATGGGTTGTGGATGACTTCATGACTCGTGAAGGAGGTTTTGTGGCCATCTCCAGTAGCTCAAAAGCCTTTTACGAGACCTCGACTCACGGGTCGTGAACTGTCATACGGGTTGTATTGGAAGCTCGTGACCAGTGCCAACACAATTGTTTTATTTTGGTTTGACTTTTTATTTCTAGTACTATAAATAGTTTTTTAGCTTTTTATGAATATACAGAAGAGGAACGATCAAACAATAAGAAAACAATACTTGTGAACATCTTTTGTGATTTTTAATTAATTCAAGTTTGCAATTCCATTGAGTTTTCAGATTTTGTTCATCAGTTTTTGTTGCGTAAGTTAATTAATTATGTATTATCCTTGAATGATTTCTGCTCACACGATAAGGATGCGTGGCTAAGTCCACAACTAGGGTTGTGGGAACCATGACACACTAGTAAAGTAAAACCGGATTACTTGTAATTTCTTAAATGGTGATTAGGATGCATTAATTAACTTCTTCAAATTAACTAAATTTTAACAGAGACCTACATTAGAAATTACCTAGTATCACCTGCCCGATCTAGGAGGTGACGAATAGAAAAAGAAGTAATTAATAGAGGTTGATTGATTATTTCTCAACTAATCAGACTACTAGGAATAGTAATTTTTCTCTAGGATGAAAAGTGAGGGTTAGTAATGACACATCACAGACACTGATCCAGTGATGTGATGAAATTCACCTAGATATCCGATCAAGGATTTAGGAGAGCTTAACTCACTGTCCTGTACCTATACACCAAACAAGAGTTGCGAGTGTCCGAAAACACTTAGCTAGGAAGTTGTGGGGAACACATCACCCTAGTTAGTTACTCTATTGGTTGCATACAAAATCTGCTATTGTAGTTAGGATTTACTTTCACCACAATTCTCCCCTTTTTACATTTTAGTCATTTTTTATTTTTCTTATTTTGGGAGATACTAGAGTATATCTAGTCAAGTTTCTGAACATGTGCTAATCCTGGGTCTACCTTATTCCTCGTGGGACCGACCCTAACCAAGTTAGGTTTAAATAATTGTACGATCGCTTCAAACCCCCCTAGTAGGGGTAGGTGCTAAGCGTAAGCGCAGAGTCGGCACAACAGTGGTAATGCATGATAGTTAAATAAATATCGATATCGATACATTACATAATAATTTATACAATATCAATACACAACTGTGTACCATTTATATAATGCTGATACATTACATACCTATTTATATAATATCGATACATGTTTATATATAATTTATACAATATTGATACACACTTACATACTATTTATATAATATTGATACATGCTAATAAAAAAGTTATACAATTTAAGTGCATTACGTAACTATTTATACAATATTGATACAAGTTTATACACATTTATACAATATTGATACAATACATATACACCACATAAGTATTTATACAATATCAATATATTACATATATATAGTAAAAATCATTGAAAAAAATTTCAAAAAAAAGAATATTTTTATTTTAAAAGATGCAGTAAAAAATATTTTTTTTTTTGTTTTTTCTTAAAAATCAATGCTGCAAAAGGGAAAAAACAAAAGCAAAACAAGGCCTAATGTAACGACCCTCAAGTCATTTTGAGAAATAGAGTTTTTTATTCCATAAATGATTTATTTTGTAATTTTTTTATGGGTGATTTAGAATATTTGATAACTTTGGTTATTTAAGTTGAGGGGTAATTTTAGATAACTAATGTAATTAGTAGACTAAAGTGGTAATTTATGGAATACCCTATACCACTTATACCACATTGATTAAAAATAATTTAGTAGATTTTATCACTTTTAACATATAAATAAAATAAAGAGAAGAATAATAAGGATTTGAGCAATTGACGTGCAGCTTCAACCACAACACGAAGAGAAACAGAAAGTGTGGCTTTCAGGTGAGGAAATTTCAACCTAAGTTTGATAGTTTGTACATTAATTGATTGGGAGAAAACTTATGCATAAATTTTATAAATGTCATACTGTTAGATAGAAATTTTCAATAAATCCTGACTTTTTGTCAAATTACTAAAATTACTAACTTTTTGAAGACGAATGATACCTAAAATGTTCTAATTGGTAACTTAAAAAGAGTCTTGGGAATTTAAGTTTGTTGCATTAAATAAGGAAAACTAACTGACTCCTTAATTAGCGCTATTTTTTAGGTAGTAGTCTAATCAGTATCAATCACTTATTAATTACTCAATCTTTCACATTTAATTTGTAATTTTAATTTTTTTTTGTTTTTTTACTTCATCTTGAAAAAACGCCAAATTCTTTCCGTAAATCCTGATGCCAAAAGTTTTTCATCTTCTTCTTCCTTCGAACATGAATTCATTCTTTTTTTTTTGTATCAGTTAACATATTTTTGTGGATTCATCGCCACCATTCAGTCTTGATTTGACCCAATTGATTGTTGACAGTGACAATGTTCATCCATCTTTAGTAGACCCAACATAAGAAGTTGCTCATAAAATTGTGCGCGATTTCATTGATGAAATTTTACCAGAAGAGACTGTAGTGATGAAAGATACATGATCAAGTTCCAAATGCATAGTTCAAAAATCACATACAAAAAAGAGAAAAAAAGTTGAAACCATTATCGTATGTTTTTCTTTGCCAAAGGATAACTATTTTCTTCTTTGTTTTTGTATCAGTTAACGTATTCTTATGAATTTCTTCAACATTAATACTTTTGATATGTGAATTTATTCTTTCAAAAATAACTACCTATTTTTTTTAATGAAATTAATATTTGTTAATTCTAACGTTTATACTTTATTTATATACTTGAATGATTTTTTTATTTGATAAATCAGAGTAACTGTATCAAAATAAATTCATTAACATTGATACATTAACCATTAGGTAAAAAAATGATTGTATAACCCTAGTGTTGTGTATCAATACCAAAAATATCCAAAAAAATACGTATTAATCAATGTTTTAGTTTGATTTTACAAAATATTTTGACTTAATTTTGAATGTTGTCAACAGTAAGACTTTTGATACGTGAATCTATTCTTCTAAAAAATAACTACCTATTTCTTTAATGAACTAGATACTCGTTTATACTTTATTTAGATATTTGAATAATTTATAAAATTTTTACTTATTTATTTGATAACTCAGAATAACTATATCAAAATAAATTCATTAATATTGATGCATTAACGATTAGGTAAACAAATGACTGCATAACCCTAATGTTGTGTGTCAATATAAAAAATTACCCAGAAAACACATATCAAGGCTAAATGTTGATATTTTTTAGAAGAATAAATCCATATATCAAAAGTCTTACTGTTGACGATATTCAAAATTAAGTCGTGTGTAGGATAAATTAAACATAAACTTTTCTGGAGGTATAAAGTACGAAGACCCAATTACCATATAGTGGACAAATAATCTATTTAAACAAAGTTTCAAGTATCTAAAAATGTAAATAAGTTAAAAGTATCAACAAACTTCTATACAGTTGAAGATACCTATATATGATAATCTTTTAGGTATCAAATAACTAAGTAAGTAACTGAATTTAAGTATCAGGTAGCTAAGTTAAAGTATTATCTAGGTATCAATTTTTTTATATCTAAAATGACAAAGATTACAAATTGCCACTAAAATATAAGAATAAACAATTTTAAGTGCAAAAATACAGCTCAAATTTTATATGCTCACTACAATACCAGTTGTAAAGTACCAAAATAAAAACATAGCTATTTAAGATCAAACACATAAACTTCAGGTATATAATTGATACTTGAATTTATGTGCTTCATGTGAAATCAGGTATCTCCTGAGATTACTTGATACTTGAATGTGTGTACTTCAATTAAATTCTTGATATTTAGGTTTTTAAAAAAATCTTTCCTTTAGGTTGTTAGTATGCGTGTATCAAAAAGGATTCCATAAATTTGATACTTGAACAATTAGCAATCCCCAAAATGCCTAAAACCCTAGGTATAGTATCAACACTGAACTTGTGATTTTCATTTATTAAAAACGTATTCACAAAAGTTATATATCAATTCACCAAATTCACACACAAAGAGAACACAACAACAACAATTATATATTTGATACACGAAAATAATGTAAAATAAATCCAACAAATATAGAAAACTGTATCATAAATTACTTCAACAAAGAAGAAACTATAAAATTTAGGACGAAGAAACACATTTTTGGCAATAAAGGGTGGGTGGTAATGGACTCTTCCTTTTTTTCCTTTTTTGCATGTCATTTTGGGTCTTGAATTTTGAAGTTGAGCCTACATTCTTCTTGTAAAATCTCTTCATATAAATTCTCTTCAATGGAGTCATCTTGAGGACTGTGGGCATCGTCGACTGATGGGTCTAGATAGGTTTGTTGAATGTTATCACTGTCAATAACTAATGTTGGTTCGAAATCCATTGGAAGGGTTAACTGATCGAAGGACGAAATCAATTTGGGGGAAACATTCAAACAAAGAAGGAAGAAGAAGACAAAGGCTTTGTGTTCTGTAAAGTATTAGCATAAAAATTGAATTTGTAATTAATTATGATAATTTGGGTAACTGATCAGTGATTGACATTGATTAGACTGCAAAAAACAAAAAAAAAAGGGCATAATTATAGTAATTAACGTGTGGGGGAAAGGTTTTGTGTTAAGTATATAAAAAAAAAGAATGTCAAAATATGAGATTTTTATAATATTTTTATATGGTAGAGAATATTGAAGATTTTGGTAAATTATGTTGTGTCGTTCTCTAATTTTTCCAAAACTTATCCTTTAATTCTATCTATGGTGAACTTACAATCTGAAAAGTTGAGTTATAAGATGTGATGTTGGTTTAAAATTTTAGGCGAGTGACAGTAACTTAACAATTATATATATACATAAATACGTTTTGTCTAATTCATGCCATTAAACATAGTGTTAACATGCTAATCACCCGTAAAGAAGGTTGCAGTGATAATTCTTTTTAATATGGTTGGAGTTTTTGAATTAGTTCTGTGTTTGGAATAACCGAACAAGTTCTCTTTAATTTACTTATACTATATGTAAGGCATTGGAGTACGTGCTAGTGGATTAGGAATAATATGTATCCTTGGCCACAGATTGTCAATGCCAACTTCTATTGTACATATATATTAATACATGTACAGGTTAGGTCCTAGGGAGATTTAAGTTCTGTGAATTGTTTTCTTGTTGTGTGGTTGATAGTAGTGAATTTTCATTTAATTTATTTCTTTAACTATTATATTATAACTCAAATTTTGGTGTATTGGTATAGGTAATTATAATTTAGGTGTATTGTATTACATGATTTCCATTAAAGTGGTGATGTTTAGAGGAATTAAGACTTAATCCTATGCTTGAAATTTAGGAAAATTGATTATAGATTGGATGAGTTTTTGGGCCTAGGCTAGACATATAGTAATATAGGCATTTATGGAGTCGGTTGCTTATAAATATTATATATTTGATAGATTCAAAGCATTTGGAGATATTGAAGAAAGGAAAAGTGATGGCGAACTAGCTTGCTTGACTTTGATTCCTTGATTGTTCGATTGAGGTAGGTTATGATTTGTTCAATCTAATAGAGAGACTCTTAATAGTGATTGACATTGAATAAAGCTGTGAAATTTTCTATGCATTTAATTGTTGTAGTTTGGTTAACTGATATATTATTGTGACTGGTCTGTAATTCTAAGACCATGAAATCCATAATCTTGAACTTGATCTATCAAAGAAATGCCTTGAATAAATAAGGCTTGATTAAATATTGTTAATGAAGTGGAAAGTAATGATAAAGAATGATAAATTAATTATATTTGGATCGGATGTCACGTTTCGACACAGATATTATGGGATCGGGTGTCACGTTCTGAGATGATATTATAGGATCGGATGTCACATTCTGATATGATAATAATAAAGAAAAATATATTACAATGATTTAATACACTCAATTTCAAAGAACCTATCTCGCAAAAAAAATGTGGTGTGGAGGCCTGAGTCCTCATGTGTATTCTTGATATTGTTGATTGGTTGTGTACTTATTTCTTGTTGTTGTCATATGTTAAGTGTTATAGTTGATTTCCTGCTATTATTTTATGCATTTTAATTTTTATTTTGAGTTGACCAATGATATCTACTCAGTACATATTGCTCATACTGACCTCTACTTGTATTTTTCCTTATTTTGCTTTGTGAAGTGCAGCGAGTATTCCAGCAACTTCGACTTGCCCTCAGCTCTTGCCAGTCTTGAGCACATCGTATTCTAGGGTGAGCTATTCTTCTAGCCCGTGTCAAAATCTCTCGGTCATGGAAACATGTCCTTAGCTTTCGAACATAAATTATTTTATTCATTTATTTTGATATTGATATTCTTAGACTTGATATATTTGAGATTTTAGTGTCCTTGATATGATGACTTTCAGATTTTGGGGAATATTATGTAATAAGCTTTGTGATTATTGGTTATTTTTTGCGTTATGAGTTTAAGCTTTCGACTATTATCATATTTTATAAGTTGAACTGCTAAAATAGATTGTGATTTATATGTTGGTTCATCCATCTAGGAGGATAAGTGTAGGTGCCACTCACGACCTATTTTGGATCGTGACAAACTTGGTATCAAAGCCTTAGTTTCATTGATCTCATCACACAAGGACATGTCTAGTAGAATCTTGCAGAACGGTATGGGAACACCCTTATTTTTATTTGAGAGGCTACAAGACCTTAGAAAAATTTCCTTTCTTATTCCTTCCATGCTATTACTTGAATCTAATTGGTATCTAGGTGATACAAATTGGTATATGATTTTCTTTATTCTATTTCGCAGATAGTAAGAACTAGACCAGCAATAATTCCTGAGCCAGACGCTGGGGTCGTAGGTCAAGGATGAGGAGTGACAAGAGGCCATGGTAGAGGTCATGAGAGAAAGCCCACCACGGGAAGGGGGAAGGCAACTAGGCCAGTCAGGGAAAGAACAGCGACCCTTCCACTAGCTGATGAGGTAACTAGAGAGGATATTGAGGTGGTAGATGAGCAGACTCATGATGTGGAAGTACCACCCCAGCCTACTGCAGAGATATTCCACCAGGTGCTCACCTATCTCAGTGGGTTATCTGATCAGGGCCAAGCACCTTCGACATCTCAAGTTCAGGGATTACAACATGCAGCTGTTGCAACCTCACATATGGATGAGTCCCTAGAGACATACGTGTTTCCCCGATTGACTATAGGGCCTATAATGACTAGTGGCCAGCATGATCTTTTTGTTAAGTTTTTGAAGTTGAAACCCTCGGTCTTTAGTGGTACTAAATCTGAGAATGCTTATGATTATCTTGTATATTTTCATGAGTTGCTTCACAAGATGGATATAGTAGAGCAATTTGGTGTTGAGTTTGTGACATACCAACTTTAGAGAGATACTAAAATATGATGGAGGTCTCATGTTGAGTGTCAACCAGCAGAAGCATCACCTATGACTTGGACAACTTTTTCTAACTTCTTTATGGAGAAGTATATTCCCCAGACTTTGAGGGACAAGAGAAGAGATGAGTTCCTTAATATAGAAAAAGGGAAGATGTCTGTTGTAGCTTATGAGGCCAAATTTCATGCCCTATCTAGATATGCTACTCAACTTTGCTTTAGTCCAGAGGAGAGGATTCACCACTTTGTGAAATGATTGAGGTCAGATTTGTGGATTTCAACTTTCCAGGTGGTTGCTGAAGCAAAGTCCTTTCAAGAAGTGGTTGATTTTGTGATACAGGTAGAGGGGGTGAAGGCATATAACTTCACCAAGACAACGACATTCAAGAAGTTTCGTAAGACAGGTGAGTTTAGTGGTTCTTACTCCATAGAGCAGAGTTTGGGTGGTTATTTAACCTGTCTGATTCAATCTTCATTGCAGGTTTTAGATGGGGGTTCATCAAGGACTAGCTAGCCTCTCCTTGATTTTGGAGGTTATATTCAGTCTTTTTCATCTTCACAAAGGCCCACTCTTAACCCTAACACTTGTTACGGATATGGTGAGGTTGGGCATATTGGAAGGTATTGTTCGAGGCAGAGTCAGATTTGGTATGATCAGAGCTATAGGGCTAGTAGCTAGAGGTCGAGGTGGCCATAGTATGGGCCGCTATTCTGAAGACGTGGTGGCCAAGGTCGTGGGGGTCACCAGTCTAGCTAGGGTGGCGAGTAGGTTGGAATTACTAGTACATAGCATGGTAGAGAAAATGGCCAGATAGGTGATAAAGCCCATTGTTATGCTTTTCCGAGGAGGCCAGAGGTGGAGGAATTAAAAATTGTTATCACAGGTACTCTACTGGTCTGCGATCATACCGCTTTCATATTATTTGATCCTGGATCCTTTTTTCATATGTATCTTTTGCTTTTGCTGATGGACTTGATTTGCATTGTGACTTACTTGACATGCCTATTCATGTTTCCACTCTTGTTGGTGAGTCTGTGTTAGTTGAGAAGGTATATAGGTCTTGCCTTGTGACTTTTGTAGGGAGAAAACTTATATATATTTGATTATTCTGGAGATGGTTGTCTTTGATGTAATCTTGGGTATGACTTGGCTTTCTCCAAATTTTGCTATTTTGGATTACAATACTAAGATTGTGACTTTGGCCAAGCCTGGGATGGATCAGCTAGTATGGGAGGGTGATTAATTTTCTTCCCAAGTTCAAATTATCTCTTTTCTGCATGCTAAGAAGTTAGTGAGTAGGGGTTGTTCACCCTTCCTAGCACATCTCAAGAACGATAGTTTTGAAGTGCCCTCAATTGAATCTGTCTCAACAGTGCGTGAATTTGTGGATGTCTTTCCTGCAGAACAACCTGGCATGCCACCAGATAGCGATATTATTTTTTGTATTTATTTGGAGCCAGGTACTCGTCCTATTTCTATTCCACCTTACAGAATGAATCCAGCTGAATTGAGGGAGTTGAAAGCCCAACTTCAAGAATTGTTGGGTAAAGATTTTATTAGACCAAGTGCCTCTCCTTGGGGTGCTTTGATTCTTTTGTAAAGAAGAAAGATTGTAGCCTTTGTGTGTGTATAAACTACATACAGTTGAATAGGGTAACTATTAAGAACAAGTACCCCTTTCTCGTATTGATGACTTATTTGATCAATTGTAAGGTGCTTGTGTCTTCTCGAAAATTGATTTGAGGTATGACTATCACCAGTTAAAATGCGGTGAACGTGCCAAAGACTGATTTTCGAACAAGGTATGGGCATTATGAATTTTTGGTAATGTCCTTTGGACTTACAAATGCTCCTGCTGCTTTCATAAATCTGATGAATGGAATCTTTAATCCATACCTGGATCTCTTTTTTGTTGTCTTTATTGATGATATATTGATCTACTCAAGGATAAAAAAGGAACATGAAGAGCATCTGAGAATAGGGCTTCTAAAGGAGAAGAGATTGTATGCCAAGTTCTCTAATTGTGAGTTCTGGCTTGATAAAGTTTCTTTCTTGGGGCATGTGGTTTCTAAGGATGGAGTTATGGTGGATCCTCAAAAGATTAAAGTAGTGAAAAATTGGGCATGACCCACTAACATCTCAAAGGTGAGGAGTTTCATTGGATTGGCTAGCTACTACTATTTATTTGTCAAGGGATGTGCTTCCATTGCTTCCCAACTGACCAATTTGACCAGGCAAAAGTTTCCATTTATATGGTTTGATGAGTGTGAAGAGAGTTTTCTGAAACTCAAGACCTTGTTGACTACCACATCGATTCTTGCTTATCGGTAGAAGGTAAGAGTTTCATTATTTATTGTGATTGTAAGGATTCGGGCCTTAGAAAACCTTGTTGATGTGTTGTGCACTTATTTTGATCTCACTTTGGGTGGCTAATATTCATGATGAGTTTCCCTTATGAAGTCATGTTCAAGAAAATTGTGTTGGTTAAGTTTATTTTAAGAATCATTGGAAGGGTCAACTTTAACTAGTCATATCTCTTATCACAGAAAGAACTTGGTAGGATATGACCTATCAAATTGAATACATTTTTATCAGCTTTACAATGCACTTGGTTTCACTTGATTCAGAGTTCGGATGAGAAAGTTATGCCTATTTTCGTAAAGGCCATCTATATAGTGATATTTGTTGAGTTTTGGCTAAGGCATGTCTCAGGGAGACCTTATACGGGTCATGAAGCCTTGTACATTCCAGGTAGGGGGTCTCGTGGTCCACAACATAGGTCATGGTAAAGTGTTTCATAAAGGTCTCAACCTAATAAATGGTTATAAGTATAAGGTTAATGTTTAGAACTCGCGTTATTGAGATGAGAGCTGTCACGGGCCATTTGACCTTTGATGGGTCATGAGGCTTGTCGTGGTGCCAGCCCTTGGCTGGATACCTACCAAGTGAAGTACCAAGGACCAGTATATGGTCCGTGCAATACCTCACGGGTCATATGGTCTCTCGTATGGATGTTGGAGTGAAAAATTTCTAAGTATGAGATTTCCATCTCGGAACTTCGTCAGTGAAAATTTTCCTAAGTGTTGCTCCACGATTAGGTTCACGACTAGTACACCTCTTCACGGTTCGTGAAGTGGGTCTTTTAGACGACCCCTGATAACTTTTCATGCCCATTTTATTAATGATTTATTTGTAATTTTGGTAATTTTCTAAGGTTGTTTTATTCTTCCTAAGCCCTTCTAAACACCTAAATTAACCTATACTCCTCCATTCTCATTCAATTCAATTCATAACACTTAGAATATTCAAATACTCTCTCCTAAAATCTCCTCTCAAGTGCGGCTTGAAGATTCAACTTGGGAATTCAAAGAGGCCTTCTTCTTCAATCAATTTCTTCTTCATTTTTCTTGGTCATCAAAGGTATGTGAGATTGATTCATGGTTCTTCTTTCAACCATGAAGACCTCAAACTCTTTTATACTAAATTCATGGATTTTAAGCTTACCTTAATTATGAGTCTTTTATATTAATGTTTATTTTATTAAATTGAGTTATGAGATATGTTTAATTGTTGTTTTTAAAGCAAATTAAGCCCTAATATGTTGAATTACATGAACATTATATAGATTTGAATTTGCATTATCCCTTTAAAGTTTGGTTTAAGCATGGGTAATCTAAATTGTGATTTAATTATGGATTTACTTGAATTTATATTATATTATTGATTTAAGTTTGAATCTCTATTGCCCATGTATTTCTCTCATCTCTCATGGTATATGCATACATGAATTATGATTTTTCATGGAACTCTTGATATGAGCTAAGCCCCAATTATGATTATGACTATGTATTAAAAGTAAGTATTGGTTATTACAAGCTTGTGATCACATCATGTCTATGATTATGGCTCTTTGAGCAATATTAGGTGTTTACATCATTATGTTATGATTAAGGAGCTACTCTTATGCATGTATTCATGAAAGTATGATATGATCTATTGTTTGGATTTTTAGCCTAAGAAAGTATGATTATAAAGTATGTTAGCTTATAAGCCTAAATATGCATTGTTATGATTAGAAAGAATTATCCTTCTTTTGAAAGCACGTATATGTATTCTCGTGGGATGACGACTTAGCAACGAATGAGATTATGGGTGGGAGCTCAACCTAAGGGGTCCTTATGTAAAGTCTCCTTTCTCATAACTATATGCCAACATAGATTTTATTCCCATCTTTAAGGGATAGTTATTCCCCTTTTTAGGGATGGTTTATTCTTTTCTTTAAGGGATGGGGACTACCTGGCAAGTAGTCTACCCTTTTTTTTGATGTAGGGTAAACATCGGGGATTCCAACTTATATCTTACTTGGTCTTATCTTGTGTCGGTTTAGGTCACATCCCCGCTCTGGTTAAAAGTACTTTTGCATTCATGCATCATTTATTTCATGGCATATTGATATTGTACCCTTTCTTATATACTTCTTTCTATATATATATGTACCCTTGTCATCTAACATTGATTTGCTGGATTTCATGTGCATTTTCATGTCCGCATACTTAGTACATTCAAATGTACTACCACATACTTTTTTTCCTACATGATCTAACCATGTAGGTACCAGAGACTATCACCTTCCACCTCTTGATGGCTAGTTGATTGATTCAGAGTTACTTACGATGAGTCCTATCATCAAAGGACAAACCGACTTCTATCTACCTATTATGATTATGTTGTCTATCTTTTTACTTGAGGGTGAGACCAGGAAGTATCTTGGGCCCTGACCTATTCTAGACTAGAGGTTGTTGGACATCTTGTAGACTCCCGTATGAATTATATTATGTGTATTTCTTTGTGATGTTATTGTTATGTACTATGCATGTATGATATGATTATGAGATATGAGGTGTTATGAAAAGTCATAAGTCCTTTGATACCCCCATAGCTTGAGTTCTCCTTACCCGTCCCTTAATTCTATGTGTTATGTGCTATCTGAATCCATGTATATCCCTATCCTTGTGATATCCCTATAGCGTGAGTCATACTTACTTGGCCTATAGATCTATGTGTTTAATGTATACTTATGCACTTTAGAATCGATGATGTGTGAATGTATGCTATGAGACTTATTTGGGGATTCTCAGGTTCTCATTCACCATATCACTCCTAGGTCCTACTCTCGAGTCATGACTGTGATGCATCTATTCCGGTTTAGGTGCAGTGTTAATGTAGGAGAGGAATATGATTGCCTATGCTTCAAGGCAATTGAAGGTGCTTGAATGCCATTATCCCACTCATGATCTATAATTAGTTGTTGTTGTGTTTGCATTGAAGTAGTGGAGGAATTATCTATATGGGGTCAAATGTGAAGTATATATAGATCATTGTAGTTTACAACATGTATTCACGCAAAAGGACTTGAATTTGAGGCAGAGGAGATAGACGGAATTGCTAAAAGACTATGATATCATTATTCTCTATCACCTTGGAAAAACTAATATTGTGGCTAATGCATTGA
Source organism: Solanum aculeatissimum (assembly GCA_038996855.1). Lineage (NCBI taxonomy): Eukaryota > Viridiplantae > Streptophyta > Magnoliopsida > Solanales > Solanaceae > Solanum > Solanum aculeatissimum. The sequence goes on from JBCEWC010002099.1 coordinate 14,930, forward strand.
GTAGAAAAGCAGGAAGCATGGGGAGTTTAGCTCATTTGCAGGTTTCTAGGCATCCATTAGCTAAAGAGGTCTAAACTTTGGCTAATGACTTTATGAGGCTGGAAGTAACTGAAAAGGGAGGACTCTTCGCCTGTGTAGAGAAAAATTACCATATCTTGATAGGATTAAAGAAAAGTAGTTTGATGATGAGAAGCTGAGCCAAATTCGTGATATAGTCTTGTAACAGAAGGCCAAGGAAGCTACGATTGATGAGGAAGGAATTATAAAGATTAAGGGGCGGGTATGTGTGCCCCGTGTTGATGATTTGGTTCAGACTATTCTTGCAAAAGCTCATAGTTTGAGGTACTCCATACATTCTAGTGCAACTAAGATGTATCGTGATCTGAGGCAGCATTATTGATAGAGTAGAATGAAGCATAACATTACTAATTTTGTTGCCTAGTGTTCCAATTGCCAACAAGTAAAGTATGAGCATCAGAGGCCAGGGGGAACTCTCCAAAGAATGCCCATTCTTGTATGGAAATGGAAAGTATTGCCATGGATTTTATGGTTGGTCTTCCAAAGATGTTGGGTATGTTTGATATGATATGGGTGATTGTTGATAGGTTGACCAAGACTGCACATTTTATTCTGGTAAAAGTGACTTATAATGCAGAGAAGTTAGCCAAACTTTATATTAGCAAGATTATTTATTTGCATGGAGTTTAGATTTTCATCATATCAGATAGAGGTACACAATTTACTTCTAACTTTTGGAGGACCTTTCAGGTTGAGCTAGGTACTAGATTAGATCTAAGTACCGTATTTCACCCTCAGATCGATGGGCAGTCTGAAAGGGCAATTCAAGTGCTGGAGGATATGTTTCGTGCATGTGTGATAGATTTTAGTGGTCACTAGGATCAATTCTTACCTTTGACAGAGTATTCATATAATAATAGCTATCACTCGAGCATTGACATGACTTTATTTGAAGCACAATATGGGAAGAGATGTATCTCTCATTGGTTGGTTTGATGCATTTGAAGTGAAACCTTGGGGTACTGATCTTCTAAGGGAGTCATTAGAGAAGGTAAAATTTATTTAGGAGAAGCTTCTAGCAGCATAGAGCAGGCAAAAGGAGTATGTGGATCGAAAGGTCAGGGATAACGAGTTCATGGAGGAAGAGCAAGTATTGTTGAAGGTTTCACCTATGAAGTGTGTGGTGAGGTTTGGTAAGCGAGGTAAGCTGAGTCCAAGATATATTGGACCATTTGAAGTTCTTAAGCGCATGAGAGAGGTAGCCTATGAGTTGTCTTTGTCTTCAAGTTTTTTCGAGGTACACCTAGTGTTTCATGTGTCTATGTTGAAGAAATATCACAGTGATGGGAACTACATTATTCGCTAGGACTTAGTCCTACTTGAAGAAAATCTATCTTATAAGGAAGAGCCTGTAGCTATACTAGATAGGGAGGCACATAAGTTGAGATCAAAGGAGATTGCAACAGTGAAGGTCCAGTGGAGGAATCGTCTAGTTGAGGAGTCCACATAGGAGAATGAGACAGATATGTGTGGAAGATATTCACATCTTTTTATTGAGTCAGGTACCCGTTCTCACCCTTACTTTTCATTTGATCATTCGTGGATGAACGATGGGTAAATTGATATCTAATGTAACAACCCTCAAGTCATTTTGAGAAATAGAATATTTTATTTTATAAATAATTTATTTCATAATTTTTTATAGGTTATTTAGACTATTTGATAACTTTGGTTATTTAAGTTGAGGGGTAATTTTAGATAACTAATGTAATTAGTGGACTAAAGTGATAGTATATGTAATACCCTATACCACTTATACCATGTTTATTAAAAATAATTTAATAGATTTTATCACTTTTAACACATAAAAAAAATAAAGAGAAGAAGAATAAGGGTTTGAGCGATTGGCGTGCGGCTTCAACCACAACACGAAGAGAAACAGAAAGTGTGGCTTCCAGGTGAGAAAATTTCAACCTAAATTTGATAGTATGTACATTAATTGATAGGGAGAAAATTTATCCTTTGATTCTCTCTATGGTGAACTTACAATCTCAAAAGTTGAGAGATAAGATGTGATGTTTTAAAAGTTTAGGTGTGTGACAGTAACTTAACAATTATATATATACATGAATATGTTTTGTCTTATTCATTCCAAAACATAGTGTTAGCATGCTAATCACCCGTAAAGAAGGTTGTAGTGATCATTCTTTTTAATATGGTTGGAGTTTGTGAATTGGTTTTGTGTTTGGAACAACCGAACGGTGTGTGACAGTAACTTAACAATTATATATATACATGAATATGTTTTGTCTTATTCATTCCAAAACAAAGTGTTAGCATGCTAATCACCCATAAAGAAGGCTGTAGTGATCATTCTTTTTAATATGGTTGGAGTTTGTGAATTGGTTTTGTGTTTGGAACAACCGAACAAGTTCTCTTCAATTTACTTATACTATATGTTAGGCATTGGAGTATGTGTTAGTGGGGTAGAAATATTATGTAATCCTTGGCCACAGATTGTCAATGGCAACTTCTATTGTACATATTTATTAATACACGTACAGGTTAGGTCCTAGGGAGATTTAAGTTTTGTGAATTATTTTCTTCTAGCGTGGTTGGTAGTTGGGAATTTTCATTTAATTTATTGTTTAACTATTATATTATAACTCAAATTTTGGTGTATTGGTATAGGTAATTATAATTTTGGTGTATTGTATTACATGATTACCATTAAAGTTATGATGTTTAGAGGAATTAAGGCTTAACCCTTGGTTTGAAATTTAGGAAAATTGATTATAGATTGGATGAGTTTTTGGGTCTAGGCTAGACATATAGTAATATAGGTGTTTATGGACTCGGTTGCTTATAAATATTATATATTTGATAGATTCAAAGCGTTCAGAGGTATTGTAGAAAGGAAAAGTGGTGAACTAGCTTGCTTGACTTTGGTTTTGTGATTCTTCGGTTGAGGTAGGTATGGTTTGTTCTATCTAATAGAGAGACTCTTAATAGTGATCGATAGTCATTGAATAAAGTAGTGAAATTTTCTATACATTTAATTATTGTGGTTTGATTGACTGATATATTTATTGTGATTGGTCTGCAATCCTAATACCATGAAACCCATAATATTAAACTATCAAAGCAATGCTTTGAATAAATAAGGCTTGATAAATTATTATTAATGACCTGAAAAATAATGATAAATTAATTATATTTGGATCGGATGTCACGTTCTGACATAGATATTACAGGATCGAGTGTCACGTTTCGACATGATATTATGGGATTGGGTATCACATTCAACATGATATTATTTGATTGGATGCCACGTTCCGATATGATAATAATAAAATAAAATATATTAAATAATATACTCAACTTCAAAGAGTCTACTCCTAAAAGAAGCATGGTGTGGAGGCCTAAGTCCTCATGTGTATTCTTGATATTGTTGATTGGTTATCTACTGGTTTCTTGTTGTTTTCACATGTTAAGTGTTATGGTTGATTTTTTGCTATTATTTTCTGCATATTGATTTCTATTTTGAGTCGGTCGATGATATCTACTCAATACATGTTGCCTGTACTGACTCCTACTTGCATTTTTTCTTATTTTTCTTAGTGGAGTGCAGAGAGTATTCCAACAACTTTGACTTGCCCTCAGCTCTAGCCAGTCTCTAGCACATCGTATTCTAGGGTGAGCTATCCTTCTGGCTTGTGTCAGAATCTCTCGATCATGGAATAATGTCCTTACTTTCGAACATAAATTATTTTATTTATTTATTTTGGTATTGCTATTCTTAGACTTGGTATTTTAAGATTAGTGTCTTCGATGTGATGACTTTTAGTGTTTGGAGAATATTATGTAATAAGGTTGGTAAATTTTGGTTATTTCTTGCGTTATGAGTTTAATCTTTCAACTTTATCATATTTTATAAGTTAAACTACTAATACAGATTGAGATTTATATGTTGATTCGTCGACCTAGGAGGGTAAGTGTAAGTGCCACTCACTACCCATTTTGAATCGTGACACCTAATGTCTTGCACCGATTTTGAGATTAGTAGTTGGCCCGATTTGGGCTACTTTTCTTATAAAAAGAAAGTGGGCTATTGTTCTTGCAAATTTTTTATTGGGCAAATTTCATTAATATATAGAAAAAATAGAAAAGTAGCTCATCTTTTTCTTTGTAAATTTTTTACAAACCTCATACTGTATAAGGTTAATTCCTTTCTATACCAACTATTTTCTAAATTACTTAAAATTTCCTATTTTTTGGTGTGGCTGATACCATGGTGGACGTGTGATACGTATCGAGAAATTAGGAATTAGTCCTGTTAGTTACGCGTTAAATGGAGATAAACTAAAAATTAAATTCAATCATTCCCTTATTACTCTATAACGTTGTTGACAACAATTTTAGTTGTTGTGTATGCAGAACAAAAACAATTTCAAAAAATTTAAAACTTGGAAAACCTTTCACGAAAATTCTTTCAAAAATTTCATGAATCGAAAATTAGATTCATTTTTGAGTATATTTATTGATAATAAGATATGAACATATCAATATTGTTATGTCACTCTGGTAAATGGATGTCTGAGGTTGCGTACGAAAGATACACAAGCGATGAAATTATTATTGGAGAAAATATTTCTTTCGTTAATTTGAATCAAGCAATTATGGCAGAGCTCGATGTCAATCAAAAAAAGGAAAATATTAATGATACAGATATGTAGTAGCAGGTAATTCTTCTCTGATAACTATTTGAAATGACATAGGTATGAAGCTCTATATTGAGATTAAGAAGAAGGAACCTAGGTTCAGAATGTATCCATTATTAATAGATATGTTTGATTTAGATGTTGTTGAGATGGAGACATTTGATGGTGTGAATGGATCATTGTTTGTGCCGATGTGTCACAATAGGATGATGATGTAATTGGATCACTAGAGTTCAAAAATGTAAATTCATATTTTGAACAGGGACTGGACGTATCAAACCTATTTAATACATCCAGAACATTTGATATTAAGGAAAAGCAAGTGTATAAGGATAAAGCAATACTGATAGAAATAATGGGAAAATATAAGGTTGATAAAAGGTGCAATTTTAGAGTCAAAAGATCTGACAACAAAAGGTACGTCTTTAAGTCTAATGGTTATTTATTTTGATACATATATAGTGAACAACAATGGTGGTTTCGTATACCTGAAAATGCTAAATTTTTATTTTTTATTGTATAAAAAAAATTGGTGTTAAGTTAAAAAGTTATGATACATAGTTAATCAATGATTGTCAATCGTTTTTAATTGTGGAAAAGAAAGTACGTATCAAATTGTTGTGATGGGTTCTGTGTAGTTGTCGCCTCAACTGTCTGTATGAGGTTTATATTCACATTTCTACATTCAAGCATTGTAAAAATAGATTATACATCAAAATAGTACTAGCAAGGCTTAATGAATCATGATAAATTACATAATAATTTAACTTCAGACTTAATGAGTTCTGTAAGATAAATTTTAGCTATGTGCTAAAATACTTCTCGGAGGATTATGCTTGGAGAATGAAGGTGTCATGTAGAAAAAAATATATAAGTATTTAAGATTAGGTACGTCAATAATATTCATACATATCCTATGAGGGAAAGGATCCTAAACGTCATGTAGAAAAAAATATATAAGTATTTAAGATTAGGTACGTCAATAATGTCCATACATATCCTATGAGGGAAAGGATCCTAAACAAACTTAAAGTGACGTTGTCATTAGTCAGCGGTGCTACTGCATCAAAATTGATTAATCATAAAAGAAGTCACACACCGAATAATATAGTCGAGGATGTCAAGGTCTCTTTTAGGGTGGATATTACGTATCAGAAAGCTTGACATGTGAAAGAATGTGCATTTGAGATGTTGAGAGGGAAGCCTGCAGACGATTATAGGCAGATTCCTAGATACATACACATGCTAAATATTATGTATCCAAATTCATATATACGGATGCACAAGTTAGTTGAGAATGAGTTTATGTATCTTTTTATTGCGTTAAGACCACTTATGAGGGGGTATTAGTTCTACAGATTGGTTGTGGTTGTTAATGGTGCTCATCCAAGTGGAGCTTACAAAGGGACGTTTGTATCAGCTAGCACACTGGATGGTGCAAGTATCAATGATGTTTATTTGTTTACATTTAAATAATATAATTCTTTTATGGTAAATTAGTTATTTATTGAAAAAAATCATATCAATTCTGAATGTTTTGCATTGAAATGATAACGTAGGTTGCATATTTTCATTAGCATACGGTGTGGTTGACATAGAGAATGACGCTTCATGGTCGTGGCTCTTCCAGCAGTTTAAAAATGCATTTGGTGAAAGAAAAAATATGTGTGTTGTATCAAATAGGAATGAAAGTATCATCAAGAGAGTAAGTATTGTTTTTCCTAATATCCCTCATTATGCATGCATATGACATGTTTGAAAAAATATTTGCATAAATTTTAGAAAGAGCGAAGACACGCTTAGTGACATGTACTACTCAATGGCCAAGTGTTACCAAATAAACAATTTTGATAGAATAATGACAAAAGTTGAAAAAATTGATCACATAGTGAAAGATTATCTATAAAATATTGGGTATGAGAAGTGGTCACGAGTACACGCAATAGTTTATAGGAGATGGAGGTTGACTTTCAACATTGTCGAATGTATAAATGGGTGTTTGATAAATGCAAGACAACTATTATAAATAGATTTATTGGAAGAAGCTAGAATTCTCTTTGGGTCTTGGAATTGCAAAAAGAGGGAAAATGCATCATATACTAGAGCTACGTTGGGTAGAAAATTTGAGGATATTTTGATTGAAAATACCATAAAATGTTCGAAAATGAAGATATGTATCAGGCCTTAACTTAATTTTCTAAAATATCTATCAATTTATTATTTTTTATTAAATAAATTTATGGTTAATAATATGGAATGTCTGATGAATAATTATTAAGTAAGAAGAAAAAGAATAAACTAATGATACCTTGTTGATTTTGAAACATATAAATTTCTTGACAGATAAATGAATGTACTAATCATTCACTTTTGATAGGTGGTTCCTTCTTTTGAGTATATCTTTTTGGTTTACGATTCTGGTAGAAGATATGTTGTTTGACTTAAAAGGAAAAAAATGCAGTTGTGGGAGATTTCAACTTGATGAAATACCTTGTTCAAACACAATAGCTATTTTGAAGAGCAAAAATGTAACCAACATGCATTCATATTGCTCTGATTATTACAAGTTGAAAACATTGGCAAATACGTATGAACTTCCAATAGTTTCAATGCCAGATAAAGGAGATTGGTCAAAAAATATTGTAGATGAAGTCCTACCACCAAAGTACAAAAGGATGACTGAAAGTCCCAAAAAAGGCAGAAAGAAGAGTACAGGTGAAAAGATAAGCACAAGCACAAATCGTTGTGGACGTTGTGGCCATGAAGGTCACAACAGAAGATCTTGTAATTTCTATCCGAAGAAAAAGTGATACATTGATTTGTACTTAACATTTAATTGTGAGAAAAAGAAATTCAAGTGTTGTTGAACATTTTATTTGTGATAATAAAATTCTTTGTGGAATAATTGTGAATTATTTCTTGTATATATATATATATATATATATATATATATATTTGTGTTTATTAAGATAGCAAGTTAAAAAATTACTTTTGATAAGATTATATTATGCATTTGGAATTCCTAAACAGGGAAATGCATCTTCAAGTATTAAGTATCTAGATCAAGCAACTATTTTTTAAGTAAAAAGTTTCTACTAGACCAAAGAAAATAAGCTTGTGTAGGGTATCAATTATAAGTAGTTTGGTAAGCGCAATAACTCCTTCTTAAGGTATCAAGTACCCAAATCAAGCACTTAGTTTCAAATTAGGAAGTATTTAAAACACAAAAAATATATTAACTTTGCTGCCCAGGTATCAATTATCGTTTAATTGATACCTAAATATAGTCTATTGCAGTTTTTATTTGAGAAGATCATAGGTATCATAGATGTGGATATGTTAGTGTGGTACTTGATAACATATCACTAGTGAAAACCCTCTTCAAGTATCAAGTACGTAAGTTCAACTCTTAATTTCAAGTATCAATTATATACAAAACAAAGGTTTACATAAAAGCTTTGTCAACTTATCAAGTACAAATGCTACTGGAAACAAAAAGGCATACTATCTAAATAGAAGTATCAAAGTATCTAAAATTATAAAGTACTACAAGGTACCTAAATTTTTATTTTAGGTATCATATATCTAAATGAAATACCTGAAATAATGTATCAATTTCCTACTAGTGTAAAGAATTATGTGTTCATTAAAGCATGAATTATCTACAAGTATGAACATGAAAAATCTCCTTCAAGTATCAAGTACTTAAATAAAGCTCCTAATTTTAAGTATCAATTATATACCAAACAACGGTTTACATAAGGTTCTGTTTAGGTATCAAGTAAAGTTATATTGATACAGAAATAATATCCATTGTTGAGTTCCAATTGGCAAAGATTAAAAATGTTACTGAAAATCAAAGGCATATTATCTAAATAGAAGTATCAAATTATAAAGTATTACAAAGTATCTAACTTTGTATTAGGAATTATATATCTAAATGTATTACATAAAATCATGTATCAATTGCTTACAAGTGCAAAAGGATGATGTTTTGATTGAAGTATGAATTATCTATAAGTATCATATTGCAGATTCATGGACCGAAATATAATTCAAGTATCAAATAAATAAAGCAGTTATGTAAATTTATGTTTCAAGTATCTACAAGACAAAAACCTAAGCTTTTGAGCAATTATGGAGTAAATATGAATTGATACATAAAAATCATATAATGTAGTTGTCAACTGATAAGATCATAATTTAAATTGTTATGAAAAGAGCAATATAGAATTCAAGTTTTAAAAAAGACATATCAGGTTGTATTTAATATTGATAATATTTCCAATTCAAAAGTTGGTAACCTGAGCAAAAAATCATAAATTATTCTAGTTAACAAAAATACAAGGAAATACAGATTGCCTATTTTAGTCTTAGCTATGTTTCTGGAAACAAAAAATAAATCTATAGGCCTGGATGATTGAACACATCCCTAGGCCTGGATGGATCATCATTTTTGCTAATGTAGCCTTCGCAAGCCTTGTCACTTTCATATTTCCATAACAATGCAGTGTGTCTCCTCCGAAGATAATTTGCATCCAATGCATGTGTTGGGACTGAAATTCCATTGTTGATGTATTCAGCATATGCACCAACCAATACACCACATTCCTTGCAACGATTATACTAAAAATTAATATGATACAGAAAAAAATAAAAGACCAGAATTATTTAAACACTTGCAGGCTGTCGCTTTCCTGTTGAGCTATGCCTTGAACAAATTCAACTTTAAAAGGAATTTGTTGACCAATCATTTCTCTAGTTAACTTGTCCTTGTATGCATCAAGCATGAACCAGTCAGTCCTATTAGTTTTTTCAAAAAAACCACTTTCATATAAGTAAGTGGGCAATATCACAATCATTTTTTGAATCTCTACCGATGGATGTTTATGCCTTGAACAAATAGTAAAATCATACACATGTATCAATCTTTTTTCAATGCAACTACAATCAACACCCAATGAAAATCACCATCGCAGTTTACCGGGATATATACTTCGTCTACTAGATGTCATGGAGATCCGGCAGGTATAGAATATCCGTTAATTATATTAATGATTAACCTCTCTATCTTAGATACAATAAATGCACGTCCAAGGGATTCTTGAGTGCTTGTATTGTCATCGTCATGAAAGTCATAATACCTTGAGTGGGCTGCAATTATTTGGTTCTTGAATAAATAATTGATTGTAGTGTATCTGTACTGATTGATGAATTGATTCCTTAATTTCTTCTGAATGTAGTAGAAAATGGCATCTATGTGTTGTGAGATGAAATAAATACATTTAAAACTAAAAAAAATAAAATTATTTGTTCAATTGTTACATTTCAACCGGTACATTACTTGTTTATTTTTAAAAAGACTATAGAATCAATTGAAATGGGTGGCAGATATAAAGGACAAGAGGTATCATGTTATGTACTATTGTTGATACGTATCATCATATTATATTACCAGTATCAAAAATGATACCACATGGCATCATTGATGCCATGTCCAGTCAGTAGATACAATACAAAAGAAAAACAAATGACAGATATATAGAATCTAAATTCAAGTATCAAGTATCAACTATACAAGAAAAACTAATCTTTTATCCAAGTTTCATGTATCTAATCAACCATATATGTTTTTTTTATACATGAAAGCACACTATTTTATGTTTTTTAATATGTATCATTTAGTGATAATTGAAGTATCAAAATTAGCAAAAGTGTACTTTACTGGTATCAACATATCCCAAAATACATAGTATCAGTATTATACCATGTTAACAACTGGAATATTAGAAAAGAAGAGATACATAAATGTGATTATATTCAAGTTAAAAAATATCATGAAAATATATAATAGTTGGGTTGTACTTAGTAAAGAAATAATAAAATATTGAGTATCGTGGGCGTATAGCAATTGTTCTTCTGTGACATGATGTAGAACCAGTTCTTGTCTGGAGGGCATGCCTGATGTGCTATCGAAATACAATACTTTTGATGCTTAAAACTTAGGATTTTGTGTGTTCTCAAAGTGATGTTAGTAGATTTGATGTGTTTTATATTTTTTTGCATGATTACAGGGTTGGCACAATTTCTGGGCTAAGTGTGCTGAAATTATAGATTTTGATGATCCACTGAACCCTTTATGGGTCTTAGAAGATTTCATTGGTTGTAGAAGAGATTTCGTAGAAAATTCTAGTGAAGGAAAATTTTCTGAACAAGACTCTACGAACAAGTATATGAGTCGTAAAATATTCTATGAGTCGTAGAGTTGATATCGTATCCTGAGGATCAGAAAGTGGAGAAGTGCAGAAAGTTCATCGAACGAAACCCTCCACAGGCCGTAGAATCCTTTACGGCTCGTAGATGGATCTCGTAGAAGGCCACTCTAGCTTTGTAGAGGAGGAGCACAAAACCCCGACTACGGGCCGTAGAACATTATACGGTCCATAGAAGTTGCTCGTAGAGCTTGCCGATCCAGTTTTCCTATTTTGATTTGGTTTTGTATTTTAGATAGTATAAATATGTTTTAGCTTATTTTTCGTCAAGGATTTCACAGATTTTAGGATTTTTAGAGAGAGAAATAATCTTTTGAGTTCTTGATTCGTACTTGTGATTTTTTATTGAAGAGTTAGATTCCTCGTTCTTAAATCCATTCATTTAAGTGCTTAATTATGTTATTCTATGTCATGATTTTTGCATCTACAATGATCGTGAGTAGCTAAATTCACAACTTGAGCTTTGAAAACCATGAAAAACTAGCAAAGTAAAATTGGATAATTCATAATTCTTGAAAAGTGTGTATGAATGTATTAGTTACTTCCCTTCATTTTGCATGATTTTTAACGATGGACAACGTTAGAACTTTCCTAATATTACTTGTTGGATCAAGGAGGTAATGAATAGGAAAAGAGAATAATTAACAAGATTCGATTCGATTGATATTTTCTCATCTAATTAACCAAACTAGATCAAAGGGAGGTTTTACTGAGACAACAGGTAAGGGTTAGTAATGTCACACTGCGGAGATGGATCAAATCTCATAATAAAATTTGCCTCTCACCTGGATCAAAGGGTTTGGCAAACTTAACTTATCATTTTACATCTACACACTAGGAAAGATTACAATTATCTGGTAATACCGAGTTAGAAAATCATAAGAAACACATCACCCTAGTTAACTATTCTACTGATTTCACAACACTTGTATTAGTCTAGGTTTACTATTCTTGCAATTACAACTCCCTCCCCTTTTTGGGAGATAAGTAAGTTATTCACCCCACTTTACTGTGAATTAATCAAAAGTCTATCATATTTCCTGTGGGTTCGACCCTAACCTCGATTAGGTTATTTACTTGACAACAACCGTTTTAACCTTAAAAAAGAAGGTGTATCTTGGACGATATCAAGATTTTGGCAGTGTTGCTAGGGAATACGGCTAGACTTGTTCAATTCAAGTAGTTTGGGAATTAATCCTTATTTCCCTAATTTTACATTTTCATTATTTTTTTTTATTTCTACGTGCAGGAATAGTGTACGTGCAACAGTCGAAGTTGAGAAAATCCCTTGACTCCATTTGACCCAGAGATCCAAAAGTTGCTAAGCAGAATGACCCACAATAACACGCATAACGCTGCAAACAATATAGTAAATGCAACACTGAACAATAATGGTGACAACAACCCATCTCCACTTGAGGATATCAATCCACCACCACAGGTTTCTCAAGCTACGCTTAACCAATGGAATCAATATCGACTTGACCCTATGGTGATGGATGTCACAGGAGTTATTGTGTTACCTCTATTGCCGGATGACACAAAGTTCATTGTGTCAAGTGGATTTCTACAAATGTTGCAGAATCACAGGTTGTTTGTGGGTCTACCTTCAGAGGATCCTCATAACCATCTACACAATGTTGTGTTTGTCTGTAAGAGCTTGATGGGTAACAAGAATTTGTATTGGGCTTTGTGTGTTCTCACTTTCTCTAACAAGAAACACAATGCTATGGTTATCTAAGCTCCCACAGAGTTCAATCACCACTTGGACAGAACTGTAGAAGGCCTTTTTGGAAAGGTTCTTCCCAATCTCAAAGAAGCTGAAGTTGAAGGCCCGGATAAAAAAACTTTGAGTAGGTGTCTGGTGATTCACTCAGTACCATGTGTGAGAGACTTACAAAGTGTTTGAGAAGTGTCCCGGACCGTAAAATTATTGATGAAGTCCTGATGGAGATCTTCCATAGATCCTTAGAAGAAAATAGCTAAGTCGTTGCTGACACTATTATATGAGGCTTATTTATAGATCACCCATTTCAGGAGGTTGCACAAAGAATGGAAAGAGAGTTCAAGACAAATCGTGCATGGGAGACAAGAGATAAGTTAATTACAAAAAACTTGTTCTTAATCAGTACTAATTTGGTGCAAGCAGGGGCAAGTGAGAAGGTGATGCAAGGGTTTGCTCGAATTAATACTAATGTGGAGTTGCCGATGAAGCAGAACCAAAAACAAGTGAATGCAGTATCTCATTGGCCTCCATAACAACCCATGTATGAGGAGGACACATGTTTTATTGTGGATCATATGGCAGGTTTTTGGACCAATGCCCAAGGGTTCAATCAGGACTATTGGGCCCAAGGTCAGGGAAACCAAGGTTGAAACTTTGATAGAGATGGCTCTTTTAGAGGAAACAATAGAGGAGGCTACTATGACAAAAATAGGGTTTAGGATAGAGATGTTGATTGGGGACGCAGAGATGGCTACAGAAGTGGTCCATATGTTCCACCACATAACCAAGATTCTAATGTTTGATCGTCTACTGAAGAAGGCTGACGCTCAGGATGAGACACTAAAGGGGATGAAGTCTAACATCTCCAGTATTAATCAGAAAATTGAGTCTCATTCTGTTGCGATCAAGCAGCTTGAGCAATAGTTCGGTCAGATGTTAACTCAACTCAACCATGCCAGAAAGGTATATTGCCCAGCAATATAGTTCAAAATCCTAAGAATGAGGAGTAGTAGATAGCAGTGACTATATGTGGTGGAAAATAAACCATTGATCCTCAAATGCCAACTGATGATGATGATGCTCGTAAGGAGATGGTGAAGAGTGAGAATGCTGAGTCTGGAGATGTCCGTGCTAAATATGGGGTAAGTGATGCAACGCCAACACCACAAAAGTTGAAACTCATTCCTAGACCTCCCCTTACCTTCCCTCAGTGACTCAAGAACAAGGAGGAGGAAGATAAATTCAAACACTTCCTCTCCATGCTAAAACACTCTCCATCAACATCCCTTTGATTGAAGCATTGAAGATGCCCGGATACGTAAAGTTCATGAAGGACTTGGTCACAAAGAAGCATACTGTGAGTCAAGAGCTCTCTCAAGAGCTTCAACATTACAGTGTGATATCCACAAGATCCTTGGCGAAGAGGTGAGAGGATCCTAGAGTATTCACCATTCCCTGCACCATCGGAGATGTCGAGTTTGCAAGGGCACTATGTGATCTGGGTGTCAGTATAAATCTGATTCCCCTTGCAGTTTTTAGAAAGCTAGGCTTGGGAGCCCCTACCCCTACAAAAATGCAGTTGGTGATGGCTGACAGGACCATTAAGAAGCCTGTGGGGATACTATATGATATTTTTATCAAAGTTTAGACATATATATTCCCCACAAATTTTGTGATCCTAGATTGCTAGGTCGACTTTGAAGTCTTAATAATCTTAGGAAGGCTTTTCCTAGAAACTAGGTGAGCCCTGGTGGATATAGAATCAAGCTAATTTAAGTTTTGATTGAACGATGAAGAAGTCGTCTTCAATATTTGTCAATGGATGAAGAGGCCAGACGAACTAAAAATGGAGGTGTGGGCCATTAATGAAGCTTGAGTAATCAATTGGTCCAAGTCATGCCACGATAGTAAATCAGGCGATACTTGGGAGGCAACCCAAGATACCTTGTAATAGTGGTAGTTTTTGTCTTGTTTTTATTTGTAGACTGGTAGGTAGTTTAATTTTTGGATTTTTTGTTGTAAGTTTTGAACATTGAACTGGTGGCATATAGGGTAACAGTGTGTTTTAAGAACCTTATGCAGGTACAAGATCAAGTCAGCCATTTTGGGCTGAGAAGGAAACAAAGAGTAATTCTACACTAGTTCTACTAGATGGTAGAACATTCCAGTGAGCAAACTTATGTGCATTCCATTCCACGAGCTAACTTTATGGCTCGTAAAAACAACTACGAACCGTTAATGGTGCCCATGGATCTCTGGTAAGTTTTCTACCTTTTGACTAAGTGTCGTAGGGGTTCTACGACTTACTTTAAGAGTCATATTTCATTATACGACTCATAAATTATCCCATAGAACCCATCTCCCAATTAGGGTTTTAGGCTTCCTATGAAATCAAGATCTACGAGCCGTAAAATATTCTATAGCTCGTAATCAGAATTTCATAGATTCGATCCCAGTTCTATTAAACTAACCCACTCAGGGTATAAAAAGGGGTCAACAAAAGTTTGACCCCAGATTTCGCACGTAATTCCCAAATTACTCGACCCCCTTAAACCCTAGCAAATTTTTGACCACCGTAGTCCGGCCATCACCCTTATTTTTCAATGAGTTTTCCAGTCACCTCAGGAACCTAAGATTTTTGCCCTCCTTCAAATCCTCCTTCACATTTGACCTATTTTTGCATACTTTTGGTAAGTTCCAAGCCTTAAACCCTTGAACTATCAAAACTAATGTTAAGATTGGTTGAAAAATTAATGGGTATGGTGTTCGTAATGTGATAAAGCAAATTGAGTGTTACCTTTGCATGAGTTTTGTGTTTAAACGTTAAATTTAATTTTTGCTCATGTTTAGAATAGAGTTGAATGCTGGAAAATACGTAGGTGGCCATCTTGTGTTTGAATGTTAGCTTGAAAAACCTTGTCATTACATGTTGTTCGAATTAAATAATAAAATTTTCAAATGATGTATGATTGCATGGTGGGTTAAGTTGTAAGCGTGCAAACGGTGTTAGATTGTTGAATAGATATGCAAAATGAAATTCTATGGGTTTATATGCAATTTTTGCATGAGGGGTGTTAGGTATTTGTAAGATTTTGTGGGGGTGCATATGTGTTTGGGATTGAATGCTGTTAAAATTATTGAAAGGTTGTTTTTGGGACCCGTTTGATTAACTTAAAAATCCAAGTTTCTAGTAAAATCACTCTATGAGGGTCTTCTACGGCCCATGGAACATTCCACGAACCGTAGTTGCGCCTCGTAAGAAATTCCAAAAATAGGAAATTTCTAGGACCTCGTCAGATGAGACCTTCTATGAGCCATAGATCAATATATGACTCTTAGTTAGGTCTCATAGGGGCTTTCCTACATAAACCAAGTACTGGAGTGTCATCTATGACCCAGTCTTATGACTCGTAGAACATTCTACAAGTCATACTTGGTGTCATAAATGTCATTCCAGTAACTAAATTTAATGGACTCTATTTCTATGAGGGTTTTCAATGGCTCATAGTTTGTACTACGACCCGTAAAGGAACCCTTATGGACCCCTATATGCCCAGTTCAGTTATGGTTTTGCTTTTTGTTTCTTGACCTATAGGGCTAATTTTGATTGTTACATGGGCATTTCAGGTACTATAGCCCCAAAGGCTAGGAGAGAAAAGATTAGAGCTATGTCGTAATAGTTGTATGACAATCCTACGGACTCTGATACCGCTCTTGAGACAAGTGGTTGACTAGAGGAGCTTGGCATCCAGCTAGATGTGGGCATCGAGCTTCATTAGACATGGGCTGCCATCAGACAGGCCAGGTAGCCCTAGATCCAAGCAATTGTAGTCCGTCCTCCCCATTTTAATGAGGGAGGCTCTAGGGTCAGTATCTCGATATAGATAAACTCTTCTGAGGGAGGGTCCGAGTTCATATTTGGGAAGGGTTTCGACTCCTCTTGTACTTCAGCCCCTCGAGTACCACCCCTACCTCTTGATGCTTGATCTAGTCAGTAGTGCATCGAGGGCATGTAGGCCATATACTCAAAGGATGCACAACAAACCAGTGAGGCCGACCAACTTATTCTATTTTTGAAGATCCCCAAGTCATCACCTCCAAACTTGATAGTGTCTCAAGCCTCCAGGACACCATCACTAGATACAGGCTCCAGTGGCTGGAAGAGTCGTCGGGGAAGTACTCCTCAGCCATGGTTCGTGAGTTTTTTGCATCTTACGTCGCTACAGTTCTCAAGTTTCTTCCCAAGGGGAAGAAGCCCCTTACCCAACCTCGGTTGACACATATTAGAGTGAGGGGTCACCGGGTGGATGTATCAGAGGTTACTATCTGTCCCATGATTTTCGGGCCAGATTTCCCATCCCCTAAGTCTACAACAGAGTTTGATAAGAGAGTGGGACATACTAGGGATACAACCCTTATGAGAGACTCAGTTTGCAGAGCTGGTGTGATAAGATGGGTAGCCGAGCAGATTGCAAAGCAGGGCCCAGACCCTGAGTGGATAACTACATCTGCGGAGCCTATTAAAAAGGCCTCACTCAGCTTCACCGCTAAATTTTGGTGGGTTGTAGTGAGATTACAGATTTGGCCTACACTTGCAGATAATACATTGGCGTTGTACCCTGCTATTTTGGTTACTAGCATCTTGGCTGGCCATGCGATCGATTGGGCCCTATTGATTGTTGAGCAGATACATGAGTCGACCCTGAAGAGGTCCACTTCTATCCCCTTCCCGTGCCTTATTTATAGACTATGCTTGGAGGAAGGGGTGGAATTCTTCATCATATGGACTCCATTATAGAGGTTCAGAGAATGCTAGATGTCAGTCTAATAAAGACTGATGATAATCTGGTAGCACTCTGGCGGGCACCATGACCACCAGTTCATGTGCCTGAGATGTTCACCGCGGTGCTACCACCTAAGCCTCCTTCTACCACCACCATTGTTGCTCCCTATTGAGAGGCCCCACAGCTAGAGACTGATATAGAGAGGGGGCCCACTACTACTATTCCTTCCCCAGAGGTTGCGCCCATTCAGATAGCACCCGTTGGCATGGTATGTGTGTTAGCGACATCCATATAGGCCATGGCGCAGAGATAAGCCTGCACTGGGTCCAAGTTGACTCAGTTACTTCAGCAGATTAGACCCTAGGTGCACCAGGTTATTGTAGATATTGAGGCCTACATGTGAACGTTCACGAAGACTACTATCCAAGCAAGACTTACACCCGTGGACAGACGCATTAATGCATTTGAGCGATGAGTACAGCAGAGCCTCATCACAATATGACCTGTAGATATAAAGGCCATTCAGACAGAGATCTAGTAGCTTCGGACCGAGATGAGAGAAACCCTCACAGCACCGGTCGAGTTCCCACGAACCGACCTTACTGAGGCGGTGGTGGATCTTTTTACTCTAAAGGAGACACTATTACCTTTCCTTTGGAAGAGGCCCTATACAGATGACCCAAATGTTGCGAGATTAGAGATGGGGATGACAAAGGAGTAGGAATTAGAGCTTGCCAGGATACGCTCGATGCAGGATGAGGAGATGAGGCGAGGTCGTGAGATAGAGAGAGTGAGGGATGTTGGAACCTCTGGCATGCTCTTACAGTTGAGGAGTCCACTAGGTAGGTTGAGGGTGGACAACCTCAACCAAAGAGAGGTTCTTAGGCGCCCAGGTATATTTTCTTTTTGACCCCTATTCTTTATTTTGATAGTTTGTGTGAATTGGGAATAATACACATCTTTTTCGATGGGGTGTGGGTAGTTATAGGCCTCAGGAAGTCTGAGTAGTTATAACCTATAACTATCCCAATTTTTAAATCCAAGGAGTTTTCTTGCCTGTGTTCTTTTTCCCCGAGGACATTTAATTTCTGTTGAACATATTTATGATGTATAGGTTGTATTAGTAGCATATAGTACTAATGTCTATGGCATGATGTTTGTTTTTAGCGAAAAATGATACCCACCAGAAAATATTTGTTGATAGTTAGTCTTGATAGCAACCATGCATGTTTGATTGTTTGGCAGTGGTTGTTCTAATATGTGAGGTGTAATTATGATATAAAAGCATGATCTGAGAGTCTAAGTTGATAATATAATCATGCCATGTTTGTGAGCTTATTTGCATGATTTTCATATTGTGTTTCAATTCAGAACTTGCCCTGTTACTCTTACTTAGACCGTAGGCTAGTTGGTTAGGAAAGAATCTTAGGTCATCGTTCATATAAGCCCACTTAGCCTAAATGACCAACCAAAATTTTGATGTATCCCTTGATTCGAATATTTGAGTCATGCATATACCTTTTTTTAAACACCTATGTAACCAAGCCTTGTTGATTGTGAAATCCTAAAATTGGACCTAGTAATTCCTTGAATATTGTGCACCTTGACTGAGGAAAAAAGCCTAAGTTGAGGGTGGCTACCAAAAGTAGCTCTATTCATAGGTTGGATATTGTGCACCTCAACTCAAGAGCATAAGTTGAGGGTGGCTAGTGTAAGGGAGATCAAAATAAATAGGGTGAAATCTAGGGATACATGAAAAAAAGAAAATGTGATTTGGGTGCCAGAAAAGATGAAAAGATGCCTTAAATAATGAGTTAAAAGAAAAAAAAGGTAAAAAATAAAAAGGCAATGAGTTTGGAACTAGAATAAGACACCAAGAAAAGCTTGAAATAGGAGAGGGGGAGAATGAGTTGAAAATACCAGTGTTGGTAGGGAAAAAGTATAGAAAACGCAGTATCAAAGAGGGTCTTTAGTCATTATGTTCCCAAAATATCACGCCAAAGCCCCCTGAGCCTACGTTACAAGTGAAGAAAGTCCTATAGTGATCCTCAAATAGCCAAAAGTCATAGTCGTGAGTATAGGGACAAGCACATGATATTGAACACAGTGTTTGAATATCTATTGTGAGAGTGAGTAATTTTTGTGTAGTCCTAAACATTGAATCTAAAAATACTATCATGAGTGGGATATGGGACTTTTTTGTGTGAGGGCACTTGCATTCTATTGATTCTAGGCTAGTTCAGTGATTGTTGCATATATGTGATTACCTTGTTTGTCATAGTTGCACTGTCACATGTATTGATCTGTATTGGTTTGTTTGAGAATTGTCTGATAAGCATTGTTGAGTTGGTGTGGGTGTTTGAGCTTGATTTTAAGATAATGTATGTCATTAGACGCAAGTTTGTGTGTTACTATACTACTTATGTAGATTGAGTCCGTCACTTGAGGACAAGCAATAATTTTAAGTTGAGGGTGTTGATGTGTTGTCAAAATACAACACTTTTAATGCTTAAAACTTAGGATTTTGTGTGTTCTCAAAGCGATGCTAATATATTTGATATTTTTTTATATTTGTTTTGCAGGATTACAGGATTGACATGATTTCTAGGCTAAGTGTGCTAAAATTGTAGATTTTGATTATTCACAAAACCCTTTACGGGTCGTGAAAGATTTCACAAGTCGTAGAAGAGGTTTCGTAGCAAATTCTAGTGAAGAAAATATTTTTGAACAAGACTCTACGAACATGCATACGAGTCGTAAAATATTCCACAAGTAATAGAGTTGAGTCGTACCCTGAGGATCAGAAAGTGAAAAAGTGTTGAAAGTTCATAAGATGAAACCCTCCACGGGTCGTAGAATCCTTTAAGGCCAGTATATGGGTCTCATAGAAGACCACTCTAGCTTTGTAGAAGAGGAGCATGAAACCTTGACTACAGGCCATGTAACATTATATGGACCGTAGAAGTTGCTCGTAGATCTTGTCGACCCAGTTTTTCTATTTTGATTTGATTTTATATTTTAGACATTATAAATAGGTTTTTAGGTTATTTTTCATCAAGGAGGATAAAGAGTTACGAGAAGTTTATAGATTTTAGAATTTTTAGAGAGAGAAATAATCTTTTGTGTTCTTGATTCGTACTTATGATTTTTTATTGAAGAGTTGAATTTCTCATTCTTAAATTCATTCATGTAAGTGCTTAATTATGTTATTTTATATCATGAGTAGCTAAATCCACAAATAGGGTTGTGGAAATCATGAAGAACTAATAAAGTAAAATTGGATGATTCATAATTTTTGAAAAGTGTGTATGAATGTATTAATTACTTCTTTTTGTTTTGCATATTTTTTAACAGTGGCCAACGTTAGAACTCGCCAGTGTTACTTGTCGAATCAAGGAGGTAATGAATAAGAAAAGAGAATAATTAATAGAATTTGACTGATATTTTCTCGTCTAATCAACCAAACTAGATCAAGGGGAGGTTGTACTGGAATAACAAGTAATGATTAGTAATGTCACACTGTGGAGATAGATCAAATCCCGTAATGAAATTTGTCTCTAACCTAGATCAAAGGGATTGGTAAACTTAACTTACCATTCTGCATCTACACACTAAAAAAGATTATAATTATCTGGTAATATCGAGTTAGAAAATCATGGGGAACACATCACCCTAGTTAGCTCTTCTACTGATGTAACAACACTTGCCGTAGTCTGGGTTTACTTTTCTTGTAATTACAAAACTCTCCCCTTTTCAGGAGATAAGTAGGTTAATCACCCCACTTTACTGTGAATTAATCAGAAGTCTACCATATTTCCTGTGGGTTCGACCCTAACCCCAGTCAGGTTATTTACTTGACATCGACTGCTTTAATCTTCAAAAAAGAGGTGTAGCTTGGGCGACATTAATGCCACAACAAATGAATGTTTGCCACACCAATCGATGAACA
>JBCEWC010002100.1:0-36398 GCA_038996855.1 Solanum aculeatissimum
TGGTGCATAATTGTGTATCAATATTGTATAAATAATTATGTAATGTATCGATATCGATATTTATTTGACTATCATGCGTTTCCACCTTAATAAAAAAAGATAAACAATAAATAATAAAATGACTAAAAAAATTCACAAAAGAAGTGAAACAATTAAAAAGGAAAAAAAAGCTTTTTAAATAGAGCAAATAAAAAAAAATAAAAAATATTGACATTTAAAAATAATAATTTAGCATAGCACAGCTAAAAGAATAAAAAAATATTTATTTAAAAAAAACAAGTGGCCAAACAAATATAGTCAAATTGTGAGAGAAAAAAAACACAAAAAAAAAAATCTTAAAAAAATAAAAAAAGCCAAAGCCACACACAAAAAAAAAAAAAAAAAAGAAGAAGAGGGAAGACTAATGAAAGGCCGAATGGCCAATAATAAACAAAAGGGCCGAAAATGTCCAAAATTGTTACCAAGTAGACAAAAATCATCCGGTTAGCTATTTTTAGTAATTGAAAAAAGATGAAATATATATGGGTGTAATTATCCCTATTTATTACGAGGGACAAAATTAAAGCCCAACACAATATAGGAGCAAAAATGTAAGTGACTCCTGAATAAGAGCATAACCATAATTAGGGATAATTACATTCACACGTCATGAAAATAAATTAAGAATAATTATACCTACAGGTCATTAACAAAAATTATTTACATAAAAAATAAATTACTATTTTTTCATTACATAAATTGGCCAATTTCGACTGAATTGACTACTTATTTTACAAATTGGTTAAATTGGCCAATTTGACTGAATTGCCCATTGTTGCATATGTTTTTTTTTTCCTTTTTGTTTTTGCATTGGCCATTTGGCCTCTTTTTTTATTCTTTTCTTTGTCTCTTTTTTAATTCTTTATTTCTTTTTAATCTTTATTCTTCTTCTTTTTTTGTCGTTGTGCTATTAAAAAGTTTTTTTGTTTATATTTTTTATTGCTTTTCTAAATTCTTTTTTCTAATGATTGTTTCACTTTTTTTTGTAAAAAATAAATATTTATGTTATTTTATTATTTCTTGTTTATTTTTTTATTTTATTAAGGTGAGAATGCATGATGGTCAAATAAATATCAACATTGACACGTTACATAATTATTTATACAATATTGATACACGATTATGCATCATTTTTATAATATCGATACATTCTATACCTATTTATATCATTTCGACACACGTTTGTATGCAATTTATGCAATATCGATACACGTTCACAATCTATTTATATAATATTGATACATGATTATACATAATTTATACATGAAAAAAATATATATATTTTTTTATATAGAAAAAATCTCAATAAAATAAAAATAAAATATTTTTTAATAAAAATAATGTTGCCCAATAAATACATGATTTTTAATGAAAAAAGAAAAAAATCTTTTTTTTTTTAAAAAAGAAACATTATGTGCCTATTTATATAATATTGATACATGCTAATACACAGTTTTTCACAATGTTAATATATTACATAACAATTTACACAATATTAATACAAGTTTATGCATATTTATATAATATCGATACAATACATATACACCATATAAGTATTTATATAATATTAGTATATTATATATATACACAGGAAAAAAAATATTGGAAAGAGTTCTTTAAAAAATATTTTTTATTTTAGAAAATGCAGTAAAAAATAATTAAAAATTAAGTTTTTAAAAAAAAAAAAAATTCAATGTCGGAGAGGAAGAAAAAAATAGTTGGGCTGATTTTGAGTTTAAGAAAGAAAAATAGTTGGACCCAACTTGTAATTAGGCCTATGGCGTGACCTAATCTTGATCTGAATAGTTGGGTCGATTTTGGACATGGTAATTGGGCTGATTTTGACTATTTTTTATGTAAATGAAAAGTGAATTATATTTTAGGATTATTTACCAAAATACACGACTTATTTTATACTATTTTCAAATATTCCCTACCAAATATAAAAATTACCAAAATCCCACTTTTCATATTTTCGCTCTACACATTCGATACACTCCTTCCTCCTCCGCCACAAATCCTTTTTTTCTTCCTAAAATCAAGCTAAAGGTGATTGCTTCAAACTTAACCTATATTTTTGTTTACCCTCTACAGTTGCAGTAAAACTTAGACTCTATTTTCATCTTCTTCTTTGTTTTTTCAACTTTTAAATTCCCCATTCACCTTTTAATTTGACCCAACTTTCATTCTTTTTCCAACTAGAGTTGCATTTTCCCTCTTCTCCTTTAAATTCTCTTTTCAGGGTTGAAATTAGAATTTTTTTTACTTTTACAGAGAGACGATTGGAGATAGTGAAATTAAGGTATCCCTCTTTGTTGGTTTGAAGCATAGATGATTCATAGTCATGTGGCAAGACTGCAGCCACTGGTGCCTTCCCGGTGTCCCTGATTCATGGAACGACTTCTATATGCCACCTTCCTCAAACGGGAGTTAGCTCGTGCAAATTTTTCCAAACAAACTTCTTGATGGCCCATATGGCAGATAAATCAAGGCAAAACCAGTAACCCAAAAGACAGTCAGAGCAAAATCAACTTCACTCCAGAAAAATGCTAAAGGAAAGAAAGGATTGACTTAGATTTCTCTCTCTATTTTTTCAACCTCTTATCAGTTTAAGCTATACCCGATTCACATCTTTTACATATAGGTGATTCATAGTTATGTGTATTAAAATACACATGATTTATATCTTTTACACATAGAGAATTCATACTCATGTGTTTTTTTATACATCCGATTCATATTTTTTTACACATAGGTGATTTAAAGTCATGTGTATTTAAATATAGCTGATTCATATCCTTTACATATACGTGATTTATAGTCATGTGTATTTAAATACACATGATTCATATCTTTTAAACATAGGTAATTCATAGTCATGCATCTTTTTATACACCCGATTCATATCTTTTTACACATAGGTGATTTAAAGTCATGTGTATTTAAATATAGCTGATTCATATCCTTTACACGTATTTAAATACACATGATTCATATCTTTTAAACATAGGTAATTCATAGTCATGCATCCTTTTATACACCCGATTCATATCTTTTTACACATAGGTGATTCATAGTCATGTGTTTTTAAATATACTTGATTCATATCCTTTACACATAGGTGATTCATAGTCATCATTTTTTTTATACACTCGATTCATATTTTTTTACACATAGGTGATTCATAGTCATGTGTTTTTAAATATACCTGATTCATATCCTTTACACATAGGTGATTCATAGTCATCATTTTTTTATACACCCAATTTATTTCTTTTTACATATAGGTGATTCATAGTCATGTGTATCCCAATACTTGTGAATCGGTATATAATGAATCCGTGTATCCCGATGAATTCATTTTAAGGGATTTTGTAATTTTGCAAACGGTGGGGATATATTGAAATTAGCTACCTACACTATGAGATTTGTAAAATTTTACCTATATTTTATGTAAACAAACTTTTTTATTGTATATATATGAAATCTGCCCAAAAATAGCCCCCATTTTTTTATGAGGAAATTACATATAGATACAAAAAATTAAAATGTTTACAAAAAAGGTAGCTCATGTTTTATTAAATAAAAAAATAGCCCAAAATCAACAAAATTATACATGACTATACAATATAGTTTGTCAGAAGTTATATAAAGTATACACTTCTATACAATGTATATTACTTATATATGAATTATACACAAAATATACATTATGATACACAAATATACACCAACTATACATGCCTATACAACGAGGGTTATTTTTTTTGTAATATTTAAGTTTAGTGTCTCTCAGTGTAATTTATCCTTTTTTATTATATAAAATGTCCTTTTGGCCCTTAAATATAACAAAAATAGCCATTTCAGTTATTGGTGTCACGTCATACCCTTTTTCTCTTTTGTTTTTCTTTATTTTTCGGATATCTGTTGTTGTTTTTTTGCCTTATCACATTAGATAACAAATAGCCAACCAAACCAAGCAAAACTTAGTTCCCATCTAATACAATTTCTTTTTTAATTTTTTTTTTTTAAATTGTTTCACTTTTTTCGTGAAAAAATAAATATTTATGCAATTTTATTTTGTCTTATTTATTTTTAATTTATTAAAGTGGAATGCATGATAGTTAAATAAATATCAATATCGATACATTACATAATTATTTATACAATATTAATACACGATTATGCACCATTTATATAATGTCGATACATTTCATACATATTTATATAATATCGACACATATTTGTATACAATTTATACAATATCAATGCATGTTTACAAATTATTTATATAATATTGATACATGTTTATACATAATTGAAACAATATTGATACATTACATAACTATCTATACAATATTGATACACCTTTATATACATGTATATAGAATTGATACATGAATAAAATACATGATTTTTTTAAAAAAAGATTTTTTTTTGTTTCTAATATAAAAAAGCCACAGCAAATAAAAACAAAATAAGTTTCTTAAAAAATACTAACCAAAAAATACATGAAAAGTTTTTTTGTTTATAAAAAAATCCACAATAAAGTAAAAATAAAATAAGTTTTTTTTAAAAAAAAAACATTGTCAGGGGGAAAAAAATAAAGCAAAAAGGACAATTTTTCGGTCTTGGTTGTTTTTGAGCAAAAAGGGCTTAATATCCTTGGGATGATTTGAATTGTGTTGAACTGATGACTTTCTTGGACTATTTTTTTGTAAAGAAAAAAGAATAAATTATTTTTTTAATTATTTTTTTTACTTTTTTATATATATATGAAATTTTTCCAAATATTTATTTATTATTTTTTAGGCCTTTCTTTATGAAATTATCCAAAATGGCCTAATTCGGATAAATGGCCATAGTTTATGTATATATTGACCTTCGTCGATCGCAGGCTAAATAATATTATTATTTTTGTTATTTATATTTTGTTGTTGCTCTTTGTAATTTTTTTCTTTTCTAATTATTTCAGTTTTTGTGAAAAAATAAATATTTATATCATTTTGTTATCTTTTTATTTGTTGTCTTTCATCTCATTTTATGTGACATTCTTTTTTAAATTAATCCAAAAAGAATAATTACATCATACTATAATTATAAATAATTATACTTAATCGTATACAATCATACAAAAATATAAAAATTATTTCAAATCACAAATTTTTTAAAAAAAATTCTTAATCATAATGTTAAATCAAATAATCTCGCATAAAAGGACAAAAAAAAAAGTATTTAACAAGCTAGTCAAATTCAATTTTTCAAACTTGAAAGAATCAATTCAATATATTTCGTTCATTTAAAAAAAAAACTAATTTGAGTTGGCTTGACTTGTCATAGAGTTTAAGAAAATAAAATAATTTTTTTATCTTGTAATTTTATATTAAAATTATATCAAATATATCAAAATACTTCTTAATTTTGTGATATTAAATATATTATACAAAAAATTAAAATTAAAATATTATCACAAAATAAAATAATTCTTTTTCTAAGAAGGAGTACTTCCTCCGTTCCATTTTATGAGACACCCTTTAACTTAGCATGGTGTTCAAGGAAAAAATGAAAACTTTTAAAATTTATGATAAAAATTATTTTTAAATATTTATGTGACTGAGAATCATTTTATTAGAAGAAAAAAAATTTAAATAAATAATTTTCAATTAGAATAAATATTTTTTTAGGACGAATAAAAAAATAAATATCATATCAAATGAGACAAGATCAGAGGGAGTAGTATTTTTTAAGAAAATTTTAAAAAGTGAAACAGAAAAGAGTCAAATGTCAGAAAAGAGTATTGCTTTATGCATGCGTGAAGATGGAGGCAGAGATTCCTGCGCTGGATAGGGAGGGACGTGTTAGGAATTAAAAATAGTGAAATATGAAAAACAAAATATTTGAGGCCACAAATTTTATCTTTAAGAAATTTAATTTTCTTTAAGAAAAATATTTGAGGCCATAAATTTAAAAAATCATATCTGAAGTTGTGCATTATTTACTCTCAAAATAACATAAATAAACGCTAAAAAAATAATTGTATCTCAAACTTCAATAATTTTGGTAATTATTTGTAAGAAAATGTATGAAGAAGGGGAAAATTATATAAATCAAAGGAGATAAAATCTCTCTATTTATAGTCAACAAATATTACTATAACAAGGTGTTATTGTATCTTCTCAAAAAAGTCACAACTCTTTGAAAAAATCACAATCTATAATTTAAAAAAATCATACTCATTTGAAAAAATCACGATCCAGAAATCATAACTCTTCATTTTTCATTCACATATTTTAAAACAACATATAACACCAACATTATCATTAAAAAATGAGTACAGTGAATAAAGTTACTCACCTCAAAAGTCTCGAGTTTAAATTTTAAATATAAAAAAATTCAAAACGGGGAAAAAAATAGCACCGACTTTAATAGGGACATTTCGTGGTGGGTGTGCGAACAAAATGAATGAATATATAAATCCTTACAAAACGATAAAAACAGCTTTTTGCAGCTTCACACAATTCATTATCTCTATTCAACTCATTTGGCTCCTGATGCAGACTCATCACCAAACATTATTCATTGCTTCTTTATTAAATTTCCAAATATTCGTTCCGATATTAAATTTTGATATGGCATATCTATTAAAAAGATAATATAAATATAGTAAAATTATTATTTTATTCTTATTAATTTATAGGAGTATTAATAAAATCATATTATTTTTTCTTTCGTTGCATTCAAGTAAAAAAATTTGAAGAGAACAACGTAAATTTTTATTATAAGTATAATTTTTCATAATAATTAAAAAAAATTCACTAAAATATTTCATTATAAAAAATCCTCCGATGAAAGTAAATCCTCTACTTTAATTTTTTTGAAGCTTCAAATATATAAGTTTATTTTAATGGCTAAGATTTAATTGATTTATGCTATTAAAATCTAACTTATAAGATGTGTCAGCTATCAAGATAGAAACTTAGAAAAAATGAAGAGAAACCTTGTCCTATATTCTATATTCTGTTTCAACATTATTGATTTATTATTGTATATTTTTATAATTATTATTACCATATTTTACTTAAATTGATAGTATATAAAAAATAATCTATCTATCTTCTTAACTCATAAGGTAGAAAAAAAAAATTATCTACAACATCTTTTGCATTACTCTCTTTGCTCTATTTTACTTATTTCTTATATTGTAGGTAGATTTTTACTGCTCAATTTTAACAAATTAAAATAATATTTTTGTTAAAAAAATACTTTTATACTATAGTAAAACAAAACTTCTAATAAATAATTTCTTTTAACAAATATTAAATAAACAAGGGCTAAGTGAAAAATATCAAAGAAAATAATCAAATATCAATCTTATTAAAAATCAATGTATCTCACAAACCAATCACATTTTATCATATATTTTTATTTATATAAAAATAAATTTGATAACTTTGATACACAAAGTGTGAGTTGAACATATGTGTGAAATCTCCCGACTAGGAGCATGCAAAAATTAAATTGATTATAAATCAAATCGGAAAAAAATGTTATTGATTTATTGTTATTGGGTTAATTGGTTTTAATAGTTTTATTTAAAAAAATATCAAATTATTAGTTTGATTTTAATTTTTAGTATTGGATTATTGGGTAGACTTATAACTCATTAAAACTATTGTAATTTACTGTTTTATCTCTTTATAAATATTAAATATTAACAATACTTATAACATTACTAGACACTATATCAATATTTTTAAGTCATTATTTGCTTGGTTTATAATGTAAAAGTCTTTTGTCAAGAAAATAAATTATAATATAAGGTCAAATATTGCATATTGATAAACTTAGTTGCCCAATAAATATTTTGTCCATTTTAATCAATTTAGTCCTCATATTACAATGTTTTTGTTGGACTGTTTCATTTTAATTAGTAATTGTTGCCCTTGCAAGTCTGTAAACATCAGTAATTAATTTGATTAACATAAGAAATTTCGTATTGTGTTTTGGTTGTAACATGTAATTGTATCATTTGTTTTACTATATTGTGTCAAATTTTTAGAGAAGTCATATATTTATTTTATAAATATTTTTTATTGAGCAAATCAAAAATCAAATCATTAAGAATAAAAAACTATTAAAAAGTATCTTACTCATTTATTATTAATTTAATATATTTAAAAATAAATTAAATTAATAATCCTAGTCCCCAACGTTGAGTAATCATTGTCCACTTTTAGTGTGTTTGAATTTTGCACCACAAATATAAAAAAAAAAAAAAAAATGAAGTACATGTCAAGCAGGTAGGGGCCGGAGCTTTTTAGTATTGTATATAAACTCAGCATACTCATTAAGAAAAGAAAAAATAATTCAAATAAACATAGTTGAAATTTTTTATAATTATAATTCACAGTTAATATTTAATGGAAATGTTTATATATTGTTATTTTTGTTTGTATAACTCGTGGGTCTCAAATGTATAAATTCATAATTTATATAATTCAATTTCTAATTGTATATATTCTGAATTTTTCTAATTATATAAATTCAGAATTTGTATATGCTTACGCTAGCTTATATATGATTATCATGTTGATACATTTGCTTTGTATAAGTTTTGAAAAAAATCTAAATGTATAAATCCAGTGAATACAAACGTATCTATATATTAGCAGCGAATTACACAAACAAAAATATTCAAAGATTATGAAATTATAGTTACAAAATGTAATTAGACAAACTATAATTAAGGAACATAGTTAAAATATTTATTCATTGTTGTTTGTGAAAATTTCTCTTAAGAAAATATGATTATTTTAGAGAAAATTTATGTAGCATTAGAGATTATACAGGATTATACATAAAAGATCATTTTTTGACTATCTTTTTAGCCCTGTGATTATTTTACAATTTCATTTTATTAATTATAATATTTTATATTAAGTCTTAAAAATAATTTCAAAAATAAGTAATAATACTAAGAATAAAATATGACAGTTGTGGCAACGACAATGCAAAGCATATATAGAATCAGAAATTTAAAGCACCAGACATTGGATGAAGAAAAATTATATGTGTATTAGTTATTTCACTTTCTATCTTGCTACCTGTATAAATTAATCGTAGATTTTCTCATAAAGACATAACTTATACAAGTGCTAGTTATGTGGATTTCTAAATAGCAAAATAGACATAATATTAATTTTATACATAAATAATTTTTTCAATTAACTATCAAACATAATATTACTTAGATAATTTAATACTTGTATAACTCACCTTCAAACCAACTATCAAATTACAACCTTAATTACCTACTTTTCTTTAAGAAGTTTGAAGAAAGACAAGTTTGTTTGTTTTTATTTAATTCTAAAATGCTTGATTAAGAAACTATTTCAATAAAGGAAACTATATTGTAATGAATGTCAAAATCCACATAGCATATAACAATATGTAGATGGTAACAAAAATAATATATTAATGGTTATGATGACCAACCAAATCAAGGTAAGAAAAGGGAAATTTTGTCTCATCTTTAGTTGTTTAGACTATCTTGTTGGCATTAGTACTTGTGCTCCAATAAAATAATTAATTTTTCATAGTTATATTAACTTATGAAGATCACCAAAGGTTTCCTTTGTAATTTATGAGATAGGTATATATATTCCGGCCGTCCATGCAATGACCTAATAATTGATTGTGTTGTACACGAGAGAATATGTAAGAAAAACATTAAAAGGAAGAAGATATTTACTTATATATTGATGTATTACTAAGTGTATATATAATCGATTAATTCGGCAACTTCCGATCATACTGCTTGCTTGAATAACTTTCGATTGTCGTGTTTGCTTTAGCTATCTAATTCTTCTCCTTTATTATGTGGGGCCAATAAAAAATATTTTATGAATTTCTTAATTTAATTTTTCTAAGGTACCTGGTATTGACGTGTCTGATTCGACTGTTTCCTTATATTTCTTTAGGTGCTTCAACTATGATTTTACTATATCACCCTAATAAATTATTTTAAGCATATAAATGTCAAAATTAGGACAAAATAAATATAAAATATAAAATTGAGTCTTCCTTTTTTAAGATGGACAAATAAAATTAAATAATTTTTTAATAATTACATTTACGTTGAAAAGAAAATACTTTAAAAAATAGAATAGTATAATTAAACCAAGAAGTTTATGTGTAATAATAAATAAATTTTTGATATACTCTCAAAATTTCATATGTGCAACATAAATAGATAACAAATAAAATGTTCTATATGTCTCAGTAATTAACAATATAAAATTTTTAAAAATATATAAAAAATTCTATTAATATCACATAAATTAAAATAAAAAAATAATTTATATTGGATCTGTACTAACACAATCAAACTCGTTATTTGTTTGATTGGATAAGGTATGATATCACATAATTATATTTGTGATTAAATTTATATTTTATTTGATGATAGATGTGACTAATCTCATGATAAACTTATACCACAGATTTATCATAGAAATTTTAAAAGTCAAATCGAAATTAAATTTATAGTTTATTTGAGGTCCTCAATTATCAAATTTGATATTATTTTATTTTACTTAAGAGATGAAATAAATTAATTCAAACATTATAATTTCGTTTGACCATTTTGGTAAACCAAACAACCCTAAAGTTTCAGGAATAATATGGCTCATAAACTAGATGTGGTGCAATTTTGGAATTCAAGAAAAAACTTTATATATATTTTTCAATCATATCCTTATGCTCAACTTTTTAATAGAGTTGAATTCTCAAGAAATATTTATTAAATATGGATAGTTTAGTAAATTACTTGTTTTATTTATTGATTTCTTAATGAATATTCCTCTGTTTATTTTTATTTGTCATGTTTGAATTTGACATATCATTTAAAAAATATTGATTGATATGACTAGTTTATCATATTTTTCCTATAAAGTAATGTTAAGTCTTGAAAAATGATTTATGAAATAAATAATTAATGTTAAGGATAAATGTTACAACTCATATTATTCTAGTGTAACACCCTAAATTGTTCTAGATAAGATCTAACCTAAAACCAAGAAAAAAAAAGAGAAAATTCGAAAAAAATGTACTAGGGTAAACTAGTCCTGCGACGTGGATTTGGGTAGAAATTTTATGTGTGGAATTTTTGAAAAACGTTTATGAACCAGAAAAGTGTGCACCAAGTTCATGCTGCGAACTTGGATATAAATTGCATTCCTTGAATGTGATTTATGAGTTATTCATAAATTGCATGTCATGAATGCGTTTATGTATTTCGAAAAAAATGAAATGAAATAAAATAAGTCTGCATTTCGGACTTGCTCAATCTCAGTACCTATTTTTTAAATTTTAAGTGGAGGACATTTTTCATTTTTTTTTTCACCCTTTCTAGGCTTAATTCACATCATTTTGAGATGAAAATCAATCTCATATCAGTAAATTACGCTTGTTTTCTATCAAAATACATAAAACTTTATGAGAATTGAGATTACGGAGAAGAGGAGAAAAACTAAGGGTTGAGCAGATCTTTCAAGTTTTCAAGAAGTCGTCGTATTTAAGTTATGTAAGGCTACTCATAGCATTAGACTAAGTTCATCTTCACGCCCCTTATCTAATTTCAGTTAGTAAAAACTTAATCTAGCTAGGTTATCAATCCAAGTATCTTGAGTTTCGAATTGATCTTGATCTTTCCTATTGAATTCTACGTAAAGTTATTGAGATTGTGTTTCTTTATATGATTCTAGTTCTTGATTGGTTGTTCGTGCTTATTTTCACTTGAACCCTAATTGAGTCGAATTGAGGAATTCTCATTGCTACATAGTTTGCATAATTATTTCTCAAAAGAGAAAGCATAACATATTAGTTTTAGAAGCGAAGTCCAGTCAATTAAAATATTTTCCTTGACTCTTTATCATGCATAGTTTATAGAGTTTAAATTAATTCAAATATTTTGCATATGCATTACCTTGAGTTAGAAGATGATTATTTTCATAAATATTTTGAACAAAAAATTGAGCATAAGTTGAGTTAGAGAAGTTTCTTGATTTCTTCTTAGCATGTATATATTAAGCAAGAAGTCATTTAGTCATAGTTTGATTATGCATATCAATACCTTTAAACATTTATTTTGCAATTGAATTGAGAAGTAAATTTATGTTTTTATGCATTCCTTGAGTTGAGATCATATCCCTTAGAAATAAGGAGTTTCAAAGAAGAGTTTTGAGAAGAGAATACGGAACTAAGTACTTCCCAAAGATGACATTTCAAAGAGAAACCTTCAATTCTAAATTTACTTAAGTACTGAGATACTTCAAAAGTTATTTCCTTTTTTAAGAGACTAGTTTGAGTAATTACCTCAAACCCAAAAAGGATAGTGTTTTAAACATTGAGTTGAGCATAGTAAATGATTTTGGGAGTAGTATAGAATACAAATTTGGGTACGAGTTCAGATAACTCCAACACTATAAACTATGTAATCAGTGTAGGATAGATCATATCAACATTTGTACGACTCCTCACTTGCCTCTGAGAAGGCTTATTAGATAGATCCATGAGTTAAGTTCGTCCATTTTTCTGGCGAGGTATGGAATGGCTCTGACAACATGAGCAAGATGTTGTAACATCACAAAGTTCATAGTGGTGGTTGTCTAGAGAAACTCCCTAAGAAAAATAAAAGTATATTATTTTTGTATTTGATATTATTGCATATCTCAGTTATAAAGTTTTACATGTGTTCATTACTTTCATGTTTTACCCTCAAGTCAAGTTATTTTCAGCATTTCGTTTAGCATGAGCATTCAGTTCAGTTCTTGTTATTTAAGCTTTATTACATACTATACATTTCATGTGCTAACACTCTTTAGCACTTCAACATTTTATGATACAGATTCAGATACTCAGGACATCAGAAGTTCAGTAGAACATCTTTCCATCAGTAGTTGGTGAGACCTCCTCGTTGTCAAAAGACTCTAGTTAGTTGGTTCAATATATCTATTTCATAGTCAGGTGACCGTGGGACTTGTCTCAGCACCTATCACAGTTTAGTAGAGACTTCATGGACAGAGATAGTAAAGTCAGTTCAGTCTATTCATATAGATATTTTTAAATACTATTACTATTTATGTGTTAAGATATTCTAAGACTTTGTATAAAGTATGATTGAGATGTTTTTAGTTTTATTAAATGTTTCTAAAGGTTCACCTTATAAAACTTTTGCATGCATGTTTAATTCTTCAATTTAGTAGTCAGCTAGGCCAAGGGTTCGCTTCAGACCAACAATAGTTTTCGTCTCCCGATGGGGGTTGTTTTCACCCTTCTCTCACGGTACTACTTCACTATCGGTCACCCAGGAGTATTTAGCCTTGCAAAGTGGTCCTTGTTGATTTGTACCGGCCACGTCCATAGTGTAGGCTCGGGGCGTGGCAATAAAATATTGAAAAAAATATTATTTTTTCTTGATATGTTAAAAATGACTAATAAAAATGAAAATATTTATTTTTGAAATAGTACAAAGTAAATGCGGAAAGGGGGAATACTCCTTCCGTCCCATTTTAAGTAGTAATGATAAGGTTTGACACAATTTTAAGAAAAAATTAATTAGAGGTGTTGTTTAACTAATATATCTCTTATAAATAATTAAATTTTTATCTATATATGCATATCTTGATTCTAGAATAATTAATGTAAAAGATAAAGTTTAAAAAAAATTAATTTTACTTAATTATTTATTGACAACTATTTTGAGACAACTGACAACTAAAAGAAAATGGAGAAAATGTATGATTTTTGTACACTTATTTTGAAAGGGGGGAATATATGCTTAGTGGTAGAATTTATGAATTTCATCAAATTCCTACAACAGATTATTATTCTATATAGTTTTAAATTATTCTTTTAATCCTGCTCTATTTTTGCCTTTTGGTTTCAATTGTAAAACACTATATCAAACTTTAATCAAGCATTTTGTACAACTTTATATTAATATATATTTCCAAATGCCATTTTTAATTATCAAATTTTACTTAAATATATTATGATAAAGTCGAAGGAAAACCACTTTGATATTATAAATTTGATGACTGCAATTTTGATAGAGACGTGAAAGCAAAAGCTTTCAATTCTGAAACCAGCACATTTTTCCTAAATAAAGGCGAAAAGAGTCGTGTAAAAATTTACTTATATTTTATTCTCTTTAAATTTGATTTGTGAATTTTTTACTAAATATGTTGTTGTTACTTGAACAATCATGTTCATTCCATTGTATTCTTAAACGTTCATGTTACATCGAATGATAAATATTTATCTATTCTTTATTAAAAGTTTTATATCGAGATCTTTTTGCGTATGTAATCATTTTTAATAGAAAATATTTTATCATTTTAAAATTTTATTATGCAAATTCAAATTATCAAAACTCAAAAGATGAATATCATAAATTAGATAAGAAAAAATAAATAAATTATAGAGCACCTTTTCTCATTTATGAATCTTTTCCCTCTTTCCTCTATACCTAGCAAAGAATGGCCCCCATTGCCCACTCCCCTAAGATGTTGGCTCTACCATATCTATTATCTCATCTATCCATTTATTATTGTGATTGCTTCTCTCTTTCATTACCTTTTCATTCACCCAACAGCCCAACATGCATTCATTGCATAACTCCAATTCTACCTTTTCCACTCTTATCTTGAAATTACCTTCTTGCCCTTCATTTGACCTTTTTTCTTTTCATAATTAAGTAGGGAGGAGTGTCAAAAATCGAATTGACCAATAAATCGAACTGATAAAAATGTTATTGGTTTATTGTTATTGAGTTATCAAGTTTTTAATGATTTTTTAAAAAAATTATTAGATTATTGATTCGATATCACTTTTTACTATTAGGTTATTGGGTAAACCGATAACCCAATAAGATTATAATAATTTATTATTTTACTCCTTCATAAATATTAAATAATAGTAATTTAATAGTAATAGGATACTATAACAGTACTTTGTCTATTTGGACACCTTGGTTTTAGCTTTAATTTTAGTTTGTAATTAGCTAATTATAGTTTTTGTAAACACAGTCTTCGTACTTAATTTGTTTTTATTAATGCAAATTCTCATTATCATTCTTATTGGGTTAATAAAAAATCGAACCATTGAAGACTTAAAATCAATAAACTGTAAACCAATAAAAAATATTTTATTGATTTAGCATATTAAAAAATCAAAAATCGATAAATCGACCAATGAAGACCCCCATAATTATGCTCCCTCCATCTAATAATATTTGTCCATGATTGACCTTGCACATTCCTTAAAAAATTATAAATGGAAAGATAATTTTACCATATTATTCTTTGAATACAATAAATATAATGTCTTGCAAAATATAACAAAAATAATAATTATAATTAATAATAAGAGTAAATTAGAAATTAAATGTAAAATTATCTTCTGATTTCATAAATTGAATAAGTATTATTTGATTTTTTTTTTTTAATATAGTGGACAAATAATAATGGTAAGAGGGAGTAATATTTTTAGTTGAAACTTATCTTCTTGCTTTCTCATTTTACTTAGTTGGACCAGAGTTGAAAAATTATTATATTTTCACAAAAAAAAAGTAATTTATGAGTTTCTAATATTTAGACTAGTTGAGTGACACATTTTATTAAAAAGTTTAGTTTAATAACTTTGATAAGTATAATAAAATGAAACATTATGAAATTACACTTTTGTTGACTTCTCTTTCCTAAAAGATTACTACGAGTTTTGTATATTAATTAGTACATGCAATCTTGTGGACTTTTCCTTCCATAAAGTCCCTTTTGGTTTTAAAAAAACTATATCAGTTAGATTTACGTCTCTGTTAACATTTATTGCCGTGACAATTTGAAATGTGACAATAAAACTCAAAAGAAGAAATAACAAGAAAGGGAACCTATCATGAAATGATGTGGTGCAGCAGATAGTGATTATTTCTCTCTTAATTAAAGGTCTTAAGTTTGAGCCTTGAAAATGAAAAAATTCTTGATAGAAAGTGTTTTTCCCCAAATAAAATCCTACGCGGCATGAATCTGAATATAGTCGGATTTCAATGTGGACACCGTGTGGAAATTAAAAAAAGAAGAAGATAGGGAACCTAACCTCTTTGCGTATTTGTTTGTTCCTCTTCGTTAAAAATATTACACCTCTCGCCAAAATTAGGAAACTATTAAATGAAGTACTAATAGTCTATAATTTCATTTATGAACTATAAAAAAATTATTTATTTATTTAATATGAACTAGAAAGAGTATTTTTAAAAGTTCAAATATCCTTTTAGTTCGATTTTTCAATATTGATATCATTTTTCCATTTCAATCTAAATTTGAAAAATTATATTATGTACGTAGATCGACGTTAGAATTGATGCAAGAAAAAGCTTTCAAGGACAAATATGAAAAGGAATAAGACTTTAAGAACAATATAATAAATTTCCAATTTTTCTCAAACACAACTAGATATGACTCCACAAGATATAACAACTCCTGTGGGTTCATATTGAATCTACCCCACTAAAAGTCATCCCAATTTAATACAATAATTATCTACTATTAATTTGATATAAAAATTAAGAAGTACTAATTGATAGAGATAATTTTATCAAATTATTTTGTAAATATAATTAAAAAAAGAGAGTATAATTAATAGAGTATTTAGAAGGGTTAGTAATGGAAAGGTTGTTTAATTAGGAAAAGAAAAAGAAAGGATAAAGTGGGTAATGCGCATACATTTGTAACTGCTATCCAACTTTTGCCTTTTATTTCTGATCCTTCTTTTCTCTCTCTTTTTACTTGTGGTGCTGGATATGCTACCCTTCAATGACAACATTACTTTTTGCCCTTTAAAGTAATCATGTAAACTCCAAACTTTTGCTTTTTTTTTATTGGACATAAAAATTTATAAATAATATTTTTTTATGTTTTAAAAAAATGACTTGTTTTATTTTTTGTCTCATTAAATAGATAATCTATACTTCTTTGATCTCATTTTAATTTTAATTTTTTCATAAATATATTTAAAATAAAAATTAAAAAATATTTAATTATATCAATATAACTTTAATTTAGGATCATAAATTTAAAATTTTATTTTATATCAAATCAATTTTTATGTCAAATCAAACTAAAATATAGTTTTGAAACGGAAAAGTAATATTTATATTCAATTTTTTTACAAAATTCAAAATCTTCAACTCCCCTCGCCTATAAGGCCACCGTCTACCTTTAACACGGTTTACTCTTTGCCCCTCCAATGAACAACTCAGCAACCATCACTACTGCAGCCTCAGACGCCGGAGCTGCCGTCAAACGCCGGGAAAAATGTTACCAGCATCATCAGTA
Organism: Solanum aculeatissimum; assembly: GCA_038996855.1. NCBI lineage: Eukaryota > Viridiplantae > Streptophyta > Magnoliopsida > Solanales > Solanaceae > Solanum > Solanum aculeatissimum. Next base: position 17,433 of record JBCEWC010002100.1, read on the forward strand.
TCAGTCCTTAATTCCTGGACTTCCTGATGATATAGCTCAAATTTGTCTCTCTCATGTTCAACCTTCGACTCTTTACTCAGTTTGCCAATCATGGCGCCGCCTTGTTTATTCTCCTTCCTTTACTCCTTTTTTATCCATATATTCTCTGCTGAAGCCATCTATAGCTGAGGAAAATTCTGTTGAGTTAGCGAATTTCGATCCGATTTCAGCAAAATGGAACCTACTTCCTCCGCCGCCGCTTAATCCACCACTCCGTCTCCTTCTCCGCCACCGTTCATTCATCTCCCGCCACCTCACGATTCAATCGGTGAGCGTTTCAGGAAATTTTATACTACTCGCCGCGACGACTGACCCTTTGTTACCGGCCTTATCTCAGCCTCTTATTTTCAACCCGCTCACCCGAAAATGGACCTCCGGTCCCCGATTCACAACTCCGAGACGGTGGTGCGCTGCCGGCGCGTGGCGTGGCGAGGTGTACGTCGCGAGTGGGATTGGGTCAAACTATAACCCGGAAGTAGCTCGATCAGTTGAGAAATGGGACCTGAAAAGCAACAGCTGTAACCATCACGATAAAAACAAGGGCTGGAAATGGGAGAAAATGAGTGGTCTCAAGGATGGGAAGTTCAGTAGGGAAGCAATTGAAGCCGTTGGTTGGAGAGGGAAGCTGTGTATGGTGAACGTGAAGGGCGATGCCGCGAAAGAAGGAATAATCTACGACGTCGCAAGTGACACGTGGCAGGAGATGCCGGAGGGTATGTTAGTTGGTTGGAGAGGTCCGGCGGCGGCGATGGAGGAGGAAGTTATTTATACGGTGGATGAATCTAAAGGAGCATTAAAAAAGTATGATCGGGGAAGTGAGAGTTGGATTACTATTTTGGAGAATGATATGCTTAAAGGTGCCCAACATATGGCTGCTGCCGGCGGTAGAGTGTGCGTGGTTAGTGGCGGCAGTGATGGGATAGTGGTGGTGGATGTGGTGGCTGATCCGCCGAGTTTGGTGGTGGTAGAAAATCCGGTGGGGTTTCAGGTTTTGGACGTACATATTTTGCCAAGGATGAACCAATTGGATTCTGAATCACGTAAGGATGAATGTTGAATACGTAGGAGTTTTTCCGCTTCTATTTTCCAATTGTTTTCATTTTTTTCCGGGTAAATTCAGTTGTCTTTTTTTTTTTTTTTGGCTGGTTCTTAATTTAACATAAGTTCTCACTGATGAAGAATATTGTACGACGCACATTCATCTTACTATTCAATGTCTCAACATACGCAATTTTATGAATTTGTTGGATCCCAAATATTGCTCTCGATTCAAGTTTAAATTGACACAAATTGTATGAGACCAAGATCTCCATTTGTGTATTAGTTCATCCATAATCAGTTAAATGTAAAACTACAATCCTAGAAGGAACTAGCTAGCAACTGTTCTCTTGCCCAAATTCTTTCTTTCGCAAAACCAAGGAACCATCACACAAAAATGACAGCATTTTTCTTGTATCATTAATTTAATCTAGTATAGGTACGATTTTTATTCGTTGTTATTTAATGAAGTTCTTGAAATCTGCAAATTGTGTCTCTCCTAAGATTTCTTGTTAATTTATACACTCTATTTAAGGCTTTAAAGATTAATACTACATAATTTAATTCCATTCGACAAAAAGGAAAAAAAACTGGCACTATTTTTATTTTTAATATGCAGAAAATAACAACTTAATAAAAGTAACCAGACTTTTTCTTGTGCTTTAATTTGTGATTTAAGAATTAGCCCAATATTTGAAAATCTTATTACTTGACACATGAATTAAAAAATAGTAAATAATAAGGATAATTATCCTTCTATTATTATTAATATAATGTATATTGATAAATGTAATAAGGAAATAACTATAATTAATTATAAGGATAAATTAGAAATTAAGAGTAAAATTATCTTTTAATTTCATAATTTAGACAAGTATTGTTAAACATTCTAAAATAGTATAGAGACTAGTAAAAATCAACAGGAGTATTATTATTTTGCCTATTGTTAGTTTTAATTTGTTACTTGTAAAAAGTTGTAGTAAGTCAGAATTAGGGTGTGGGCCAAATATAACCACCTAATTCTAACTTATTATTTGGCAGCATATGGTTTGAAGGTGGACAAGAAGCTGAATTTTAGGTCCATTTTGTATACAATCAATTATTAACAATGAATATATACGCCGTTCTTACTTTCTAGAGTTCAAAAGGACACTTTTTCGATTCATCATTCAAAGTCAATGAAATCACGTTAACTTCACATTTATTCCGCCTAAAATAGTCTACTTTCCTCTTCATTTTATATATACTCCCCACGTTTTATTTTAATTATCAGATATATAAAAAAAATATTTTTATTTTTAGTTATTACGTATATTAAAAATAGTTATTTCAAAATAGTTGTCAATTTAGATAATCAAAAGAGAATTAATTATTATTTTTTAACTTTGCTCGATGCATTAATTATTCTAGAATTAAACACGTACCTAGATAAAAGTTTAGTTATTTATAAGAATATATTAGTCATGACAACTAAAATAACACAGAGAAAATATTTATCAATTTAAACAATCAAGAAACAATTAGTCACTTCTTTCCAACTCTACCCTTAATAATTAAATCATTATTAAATATGAAAAACTCTACTACTATAATTTTCAAAATAGTATCAACCATTTTAATAGGGTTATATTAGTTAAATTACACTCCTTATTAATTTTTTTTAAAAATTGTGTCAAACCTTATCCTAAAAACTAAAATAGGATAGAAGAAGTATATACTTTTTCTGTACAATAATAGTTGTCCATTAAACAAAAAATAAATATTCAACAATACGGAAACTCTATTTTCACAAAAGAGAAGAAGTTGTTCTTTAAAAAAAAAGTTTGGTTGATGTCAGAATCTAAAAATTAATGATACCGTAAAAGAAGACATTATTTAGTAGGCTAACTTTGTTCCATCACAATTATCTCTACTTTTCAATATTAATTAAATCAATATATATGAAATGTAACGTAGCGCATCTATCCAATATTATGTACGCACACGTTTTATTTGTTAGATAGTCGGAATCTATCATATCCATACACCTATCCTTGTGAAATGTCACGTTTCTTAAATAAAAAAAAGGTGTATTACACTAAGGTGTGTTTTTTAAATTAATGAATGATAACTTAGGTATGAAACTCACACTTTCAATAATTTAGATAGGAGTGTATTTTTGACACTTAATTAATAAGTTAAACATATATAACTCTATTATTTTTATTTTTTTTAATACCCTATTTCTAAATTCTACAAAAGAAGTTTGGTTGATGTCCCGATTTAAAATCCATTAGATCGTAAGGACACTCACTTACATATGTAAATTTCATTCTTTTTTAATCATTAACTAATTAAATGATGTAAAAATAAATTTGAAATAAGCTACTAATTTTATTTTATGTGTAAAATGAACGAGTCAAAATTAAAATAATATAATTTCTTTATCAAACAAATAAAATAAATATTTAAAAAAAAATAAATCATATAATATTAATATGCCTCAGATATATTAAGTAAAACTACTATCATAATCATTCCCATACTTCGATTCTAAATGAATATAAAATGCAATGAAGATGAAATAGAGCGCAATGCATTAAACTGACCAATAACTTGTATTCATTAGCTTTCTATGTTAATAATCATATTCATTGAAAACTCATAACGTCCATATATTTATCGAAATTATTAATTTTTCATCGACATATCACTCGATGGAATGATTTTTTCATCCGTCGAATTCATTTCCCACCAACATAATAATAAAAATCTGAATTTCACAAATAAATTAATGAGGACTATGGACTAATCGATGCACTTGCACAAAAGCAAAAGAATTGACGGGATAGAATCACATAATTGTACTTTTTCGGTGGAGAGAAAATATGAAAAATATTATACGTATTGAAATCGTATTCCTTTTCGCAGAGAAATATCGATATTCTTTTTTTAAAATGATTATATTTTTCTTTTTAAATCATAGCAAACACATTGTAAGTGTATTACGTATAGTAACAATGTATACATAATGATGGCATATACACAAGATGCACAAACATAAAAATTGTGTCTACAATTTTAGGAATGCATGTATGTGTTATGTGGGAAAAGACGTGTAAAAAAAATGATTTCAGCTTATTTAAGAAAAAATAATTATTTTAAAAAGGAACTGCCACTTAATGTTTTAAAAAAAATTAAGAAAATTTAATTTAAAAGACTCTAACCATTTAAGTCTTAAAAATTTAGAGAAAAATGAATAAAAACTTCTTATTACTATTTTAAGAAGGATTAGTATTTAAAATAGCCGCTAACGTGCGATTATTCAACAATTTAAAATTTTTATTTGACTAACTTTGAAAAATTATTTGAAATAATAAAGACAATTAAAAAGAATTATTTGAAGAAGAAAAGTATCAACTTGACACCCAAAATAATTTGGAATTGATAAATATTGTCAAAATGATCAAGTAAAGAAAAAATTAAAATAAAATTATTTAAATGAAAAAAATTATAACAAAGATGGTTTATCTTTAAGGAACTTAATTAAGTTAATCCAGAATAAAGGTTAGAATTTAACAAATAACAAATATTACAATTATAGAAACACAAAATAGAGGAGAGAATAAATTGGGCTTTTGCCTCAATTTTGAACTATTAGTCTAATAGCCCACTCTTTCACCTGTCCTAAATTTTAAGGAAATTTTATCAAACTATACAACTTATGTTTTTATATTCTCTAAAAATCACTATCGTTTCAAAATATTACAAAAAATTATTCTTTTTTATTTCTCTCTCCAAATTGTTGATACATGACTTTTTATATTCTTTCAACCATCTGACTCGATAATTATACCATTAATTTGGGATCTATCTTCAACTTTGTTTCCTCTATTTTGATGAATTGAACTACAATATTTGCTTGATTTGTGTGATTTTTTTTGAAGGCTTTCATAAAAGAAGATCCAAAATTGTTTATGATCCATTGTTAATGGAGATTTATGAAAAAGAAAAAATTGAAGGATCTTCTTCATGATTTATTGAGTTTATTACTGAATATGTATTACCTAGTATTATAATTTTGTGTTGGGTTACTGGTAACATATAATGTTATTACAGAAAATAAATTATTTATTTTTGATACATGTTAAGATATTTTTAATATAGTGTTTGATATATGTTTAATCGGGCAATTTATAATGGATTTATTTGTATTTTCTCCTCTCAAGATTTTGATTTCTTCCCATTTTTGAAATCTTTTGTGGATCCTCTGTTCGACTATGTTTTTGACAATGTATCACTTACATGATACTTGACAATTATAATATACATGAGTTTATTAGCAAATTTGACTGATAAATTGTACCAGTTATGAAAAAATTTCCTTATTTGAGTGTATCATATTACATGATATTTGAATAAAACTTGCATACAGGAATTTTTGAGTGTATCATATTACATGATACTTGAATAAAACTTGAGCTTACAAGAGTTTTGGGATTTAACAATATTTATTTGATGCATTGTATCAATGTGAAAAAAAATTGATAATTACAACATATCCTATAACATGACACATGATCATACATGATACAAAATTGTATACTCTAGCAATTTTGATTGATTCATTATACCAGGTCTGCACTAAAAGATTATTTATAATGAATCATACAACATGATACTTCAATTAAACTTGATTCATTTATTTTGTCTTTGATAACATCTAATTGATGAATTGTATTAGATGTGATACTATGACTATGGTCCACAAATGATATATCATGTATCATTATCATATATATTGAAAAAGGTTCATGTATGCAAATACTCCACAATTACATATTTTGCACAAATGTACATTCATCATAAATTGATAATTTCAACCTTTTACAGTTTCAATAATAATTAAAAAAATCTTTAACAAATATGGTATCATATGCATTTTATTCTTTAATAAAGTCATTTTTTGTATCAAGTATCATATATCATGTATCCTTTATACGATACAAGATTCATGTATCAAAACAAATACAGTATACCACAATGATATTATAAAATGATGCTTGATATATAAAATAAACTACTATAACATAGATGAACCTGTATCAAAGCGAGAGCTCAATCAAAACTTAATACAAGTGCAGATTCATTTGTTGATTTGTTGTTGTTCTGTTCCTTTATATTTTTCCCGTCCACTAAACAATGTCCGGAGATGGGGAATTTGTAAAAGAGGGCTAGGGCAAAATTGGGAGAACCAATAGGTATGAATTGGGGAAATTTTTGAATTCGAAATTTGAATTCTTTTGAGGAGAAGAAATATGTTGGTTTGGGCATCAAATTCCCAACAGGTTTGGATGAGATTTCAAAATGAACCGTTTGAGTCTTGAGAAAAGAGGAATGCAAATTTGAACATATAATATTTTTTGTAATATTTTGTAAGATAAGAATAAACATATATAAATTATTGTACGTTACGTAACAATATAAATGTTTTAATTTTTTTTATTGATTATTATTTCAAAAACTTTCTTAATAGAGTTAATTATTATAAAAACTATCAAAACTTCTCTAGAAGTATTTAAAAATTTAAGACTCCACTTGATCGAATATGCCAATTAGAGTATTGCTTTTTTAATTTATATAATATTTCGTATTACTTTTAATTACAAAAATTAATATTATAGTGATTGTTAGTTTTATAAGACATTCAAAGTTAACATAACAATTTTTAAAATTTAATTATTTAATAATCTAGTTAGTTTGAGTTTGAAATATTTTATAATACATTTCAAAGAATTGAAGTCAATCTTACAAAATCAATTTAAATATGATTGATTTCAATTGAAGTGAATTAGACAAATAAAAAAATAGAAAGTAACGTGAGAGATAACCAATAAACTATTACTCTTTTCATCTCATTTTAATTGTCATAATTTATATTTTTAAAATAAAAATATATAAATTTTAATTAATATTTTAAAATGTATTTATTAAAGTAATCTAACAACTAAAATGGACAGTAATGTTTTTAATAATTGTAACAATAAATACATATTTTTGTATATTCTAGGGTATTTTGTTTCTTCCGAGTGTGCTATCGGTCACAATTTCCATTTTACAGCAGATCTGGTCGTCTGTTTTTATGTATGTATCTCCTTTATCTTCACTCTTGTGCTCGGTGCTTTTGATTCTTCGTTTAATCGAACGCGTCTTCGGATGTATATATATTTTTTTGTATTTGAGCTTCGAATTTTGGGGGTTTGTAGTTATGGAGCCCTTATTTTTTTGGGCTTAAAGCCACTGCTTTAGTGTTGAGCCGCCCTTATGTGTGTGCATCTTCTTAGTGCGTTCGGTTTGTTATCAATAACTAAACTGAAAAATCCTTAGAAGGATCAAGATTGGGACTTTAGTATTAAGTCCTTCCTCCAAATTTTGAGTGCACATTATCACTTTACAAGAGACTCAATAGAAATAAAGAAACTTAATATGTTGTAATTTTCAAATGAGAAAGAAGTGCAGCATATTGTAGTTTTTGTACAATTATGAAATGTTGAAATTACCATTGGAAATTTGGTATTCTATGTCAGATTTAAATTCGAGAATTAGTCAAATTTAACTCTTGAAAATCGAAAGAGGGACCTTTTGGAATAGAGTATTATAGTTGTCATTGAAGTGGTTGTGCCCTTGCTTTTCGTTGTTTGTTTCTCCCGGAAGAAGGCTTCATTTTCTATTTGTGGTGATCAGTTTACCAGCGTCTTCTCTCCTGCTGATCTTTGAAGTGGTTCTACATTTGCTTGAAACACATGGCTGAGAGACATCTTCTTGATCAACAGCAAACTCCTGAATCACAAATGCAATCTCCTGCTTCAAGGGATGACATGATTGCATGTGTCATGGCATTAGAGGCTGCTTTGCTTCCCTGCTTGCCTGCACGAGAGCTCCAGGCCATAGACCGTTCAGCCCATCCTTATCATCAGAGTGAGTAATTTTTGACTCATTATAACCTGTCTTTTTCTTGAAGACGTAAACTATATCTGGAGTCGTGTATCTACTAATTTTCTTTGAAGGATGAAATTAGTAGTAATACATCAGCCAGAAGAATGCAATGTAACATAATTGTTACTCCTACACTCTGTATGCCTACTTTTGTTTGCTTTTTGGCCGTCAAAATTTACTTTGGGTCGTCTGCTTCGACCCTTAGTACTGTTAGAAAATTTAGCTGTTTGATAATTTAAAATACTGGCAATACTTTGCTTTTAAACTTGATGTCTTGCTTCATTATCCATTTCAATACCAGTAAAGCCTCACTAGCACTGATCCAATGAAGCTTTTGTCTTGTTGGAGTTGTCTTAATGACTCCATGATATGAGGTCTTTGAATATTGCAATTTGCAGATACTTCTTAGTCAATCAATCCATCAGTCAACCATACCTCAATCTCAAACTAGTTTTGGTTGGCTGTATGATATTTTTTTGATTGTCTGTATGAGTATCTCGTGTCCGTTCCGATCTACTTGCTCCATACCATTCCAATACTCAATTGTTTGCTTTAAAAGACAACTTAAGGTTTTAAAACTAGAGGTTCTATATGTAGTTACCATTTTTCTAAGTTAAAAGAAAACAACAGGCTCTTTATATCTCATGCCTACCTCTACACTGATATATAAATCTCCAACAAGAATAAACAATCTTTGCAAACATAATACCTAGTAAAAGTTTTATAGTAATAACTAACCCTTAATCCCAACTAGGGGTGGCAAGATTAAGCCCAATCCATTCAACCCGCCCAACCCGTTGAAGCTTGGGCGGGTTAATAACCTGCCTATTTATTAGCTCAACCCAACCCTTTTCAACTCATTTAGAATTGGGTTGATATGTGTTATTTTAGAAAAAAATGACTTTGTTTTCGAAAATCAATTTAAAAATTAATTTAAAAGCAATTTTTGAATTTTTCGAGTCGCTACTTAATTTTTAAAGAAAACTCAATTAATTTTAAAACCTAACGGACTAGTTTTAAATTTTTTCAAAGATTCGGGTGAGGGGTTCAATTTCTATTTTGAGAAGAGGTCAGTCACTCAAAATAGTCTCTTAATTGCGGTTGACTGACGATTAGGGGATTTGACTAACTTTTCGGAAGTTAATTTTCAAAAAAACTTGAAATTTCAAAATCTTAATTTTACCCTAAAAAACCACTAAGTGTTAGAAAGGGAGAAATATTTCATAAGGGTTTCATGGGAAAATATTAAAACCACTTTAAAGGAAATTCACAACAAATCTAACTTTTCTTAAAAAAAAACTTCAACACCATAATTCATAAAAAAAAGAAACACAAATGGCTAATCATTTAGGGAATTAAACTAGATTAAAAAGAAAACAAATGCTAAACTAATGTTAGTGTTAGAGTTAATACAACCCAAACAAATAGATCCAATAATAAGAAATAATTGAAAGTCAAATTAAAAGAGAAATTAGGCTTGGCAGGTCCAAAAGCATCAACCTGTCCTAATTCTAACAATTGGGCCTGCCTAGCCCTTTGAAGTTCCTGCTAATGCTGCTGAAGTCTTTAGGCTTTCAACCCTTTTTTCTGTTGCTTTTCTAAAAAATTGGGCCTTTAGCCCATTACTGCTGCTGCCCCTGTGATATACATTTAGTGTATATTGATGTATGTTAATGTACACCAAATGATTTATGACTTCCCAGACCTATAATCATTTCTTCAACCTGCCCGGCGACCTCCCAAACTCGAGATGCCCCGAAATGCGAGAGTAGAGTCCAAAAGGACTCAAAACAAGGTTGCATGCCAAGAGAAAAAATACACCTAAGAAATCAGGCCCTACGTAGTTCGATGAGTACAAAGGAATAGTTTAATTCAACAGTGCTTCATTACATAGGAATTGAAAAGTACAAAAAAAGATAATGTAATAAACATAAACTGTCTCTACTGAGACTTCTTCTTCTAATCTTCTTCTTCTCTTTTGAGTCACCCTGTTGGTGGAATCTTGTTTCCATCTTCATCAGATTCCTTGCTCAGCCCTAGGAGGACATAATGGGGGATTCTTTTCCTTCAACATGGCTATCTTCCTCTGAGTGGCCTCAAGTTCCACATCTACTTCAGCGGTTCGAGCTAGCACAACTCCAAGAGTTTCTTCCAAAGTGAATTGAGTATTTTTGGAGTATCTCATTCACCCTATTCAACCTTTCTTGTTCTTAGCAAATTTAATTTCATTGTCGACTTCAGCCATCCTAGCCAGCACAACTTCGGTGGCCAGATTCTCTTCCTTGGTTTTTCCTTTGGTTTCACGAATTTCCTGAGTAACCTGACGTAGCCTCTTCATCAGGGCCTCTTCAGATCTCTCTGTGTTTTGATTTCTTTCTATCTTGACTGCAAATGCAACAATTCCTTTCAATGGAGGATAGGAGTTTTAGAAGTTGATTAAGGGATTCAGATTTTGTTGGGAAACTTGAGACTCGAGGAGTATTTGGTCCAATATTCATTCAACTTGTCGTAATGACATGAATATATGAACTATTATTGTTTGAAGTCTCTTATTGGGGTAATCTGTTGAAGATTTGAATCTGGTTTGTGAAGCACGCTTAAGCTTAGTCGCTGAAAAGTTAATATTTTGTTCAAATTCAAGCATGTTCTTTTCGTGGATAACCTGTAGTTACACCTTTCTGTCTTGCCCTTAATTTCCCTTTCTTTCATGTCCTGTTGACAGTCTTCATATGTAAATTTTGTAAAATAATAGTATCATTCTTCTTTTTAAATAACACATTCAGTTTCTTATGTGTATTTTTTCTCTTGACATGCAACCTTGTTTTGAGTCCTTTTGGACTCTACTCTCGCATTTCGGGGCATCTTGGGTTTGGAAGGTCGCCGGGCAGGTTGAAAAAATGATTATAGGTCTGGGAAACCGTAAATCATTTGGTATACATATATATCAATATACACTGAGTGCATATCACAGGGACAACAACAGTAATGGGTTAAAGGCCCAATTTTTGAGAAAAGCAGCAGAAAAAAGGGTTGAAAGCCCAAAGACTTCAACAACATTAGTAGGAACTTCAAAGGGCTAGGCAGGCCCAACTGTTAGAATTAGGACAGGTTGATGCTTTTGGGCCTGCCAAGCCAATTTCTCTTTTAATTTGACTTTCATTTATTTCTTATTGTTGGATCTATTTGTTTGGATTGTATTAACTCTAACACTAACATTTGTGTTTCTTTTTTAATAAATTATGGTGTTGAAGTTTTTTTTAAGAAAAGTTAGATTTATTGTGAATTTCTTTACAGTGGTTCTAATATTTTCCCATAAAATCTTTATGAAATATTTCTCCTTTTCTAAAATTAAAAGCTTAATAATTAATTCGTATTGTGGAGGGTAAAAATTTGATGTCAACAATTGTCCCTTTCTTTGGGTATGGTCGATGAAAGAGATTGTGGACAAAGAAACTTAACAAATCCAATTCTTAGCCGACCACATCTTCATCTGAAAGGCTTTTGGTATGGACTTTGAGAAATTATGGCTGGACCCTGGTTTTGGGTTTCCTACATATCTCAGGTTACATGAGAATTCAGGCCACTTGTAGTTCAAAATGCTTGATTTTACGTACGATTTTGGAAAAAATTCAAAAGCTATCCCAACATCGACTTATGAAGAAATTGAGATGCTCGGTAATGAGATTTAAGAGTAAAGGTTAGAATACAGCCGAGTTTTCAACATTGAGCCCGCTTACATATCCTTGGACTAAGGAATCAGGCTATTTGTAGTTTGACTCCATCGATTGAAAAGGAAATCTCTTATTTTGAGATAACCTTTGGTTCAGGGGGAGTGACAAATAAATCGAATTACGAAAAAGAGGCTTGCAACCTCCTAACTATAAATGTGGCGCGCTTCACACCAGTAATCGATAGCTACCAGAATAAATCTGTGACCATTAGAGGCAGATGGCTCAATAGGACCGATAACATCCATGCCCCAAGCTACAAATGGCCAGGGAGAACTTATGTCTTTGAGCTTGTGAGGAGGTACTCGAATCAAATCACCATGTATCTAACACTGATGGCATCCTTGCACAAACTTGCAACAATCGTGCTCCATAGTCATCCAATAATAACCAGCTCGTAGGATCTTTTTCGCCAAGGTGAGCCTGTTCATATGAGTACCGCAAACCCCAGCATGTACTTGTTCAATTAGTTTCGCAACTTCTATAACATCAACACATCTAAGGAGATTCAGGTCTGGAGTCCTCCAATAAAGGATTTCCCCATTTGGAAAGAAGTTATTAGCCTTTCGACGTATATCCTTCTTTTGATTGGAAGTAGCATTCTCAGGATAAGTTCCAGTCTCCAAATACTTCTTTATATCAACATACCTCGGTTTTCCATTTGGCGCTGCCTCAACATGAAAACAATGGGCATGTTGCTCTTTCAAATCTATCTCCAAGGGATTGATATACATCTTGTCTGGGTGTTGGAACATTGAAGAAATAGTAGCGAGGGCATCAACAAACACATTCTGTAACCTTGGGGGTGTGCTTGAACTCGATTTTCCGGAACCTTTTACATAACTTCTGTACTAGTTGCACATAAAACACGATCTTTTGATTTTTCACAGCCCATTCTCCTTGAACTTGATGAATCAGCAAATCCAGTCTCTTTCCTGGTTGAATGCTAAATCTAATTCGAGCATGCTGTAGTTTGCTGTATATGGTTTAAAAGAGCTTGCTGTAAAGAGAAAATATGACCTATTTACTTGTTTTATCCCTAGTACGTCATGATGCTTCTTGTTGACTATTAAAATGATTTGCGGAATCATGTGGCCCTGTATTGAAATTGTATAGATCTGTCTTTTGGTTCACTGTGACCCATCTGTTAAAGTTCGAGTTCTAACATGCCTATGTGTTGGTTTTCACTGAATCATAGCCACTGGTGTCTCATTTTGCTCTAGCATGTGTTAAAATGCTTTTGCCTTGAGTTCTAGTTTCTTTCTAGCATTTTAAAAGATGAAAAATGGTTTTAATCCGCAATGTAATAATTGTTTGTTTAGGTGTTTTGTTCACAGTAGGATGTCGTTTGGGTTTACTAAGTAGAGATTTGTTTGTCATGAATCTATTTGGCTCTTAGTTGTTTTAGCTTCATCTCGTCGCCTAGTTGAGTTTTGTTTGTTAAAATTCATTTTTTTTAATCATACCTTTTATTTCAAGCTCAAAGTATGTTCATTTGACCTTATTTGGACTTTACATTTGCCGTTGTTATGTTGTCTTCATCTGATCTCTCTTTAAGTTATAAACTTTTATATGGGTCCTTAAATGTTTAGAATCCTAGTCACACTATTTGAGTTTGGGTTGTTCTCTGTTTATTTGTTTAAGAGTGAGCTTGATGAACATCCGTATAGCCTTTATTACCAGTTTTATGTGCATCTGGCTCCAATATTCATTCAACCTGTTTTTTAATTTGATATGTTGTATATAGTGATAATAAAGAAAAATATAATTTAATTAAGTACTAAACTATTGATAAAAAACAAGTAAAATAAGTAAAACTTGGGTCGAGTTGGGTTTTGACCCGCTCTATAACCCGTTACTCAATCCTTTTGATCCGAACAAATTTGGATTGGGTTGGGTCTTGACCCGTTAAACCCGCTCAAATTTGACCCAATCCACCCAATTGCCACCCCTAATCCCAACTTTTAGCAAAATTGGCTCCTTGTTACCTTTGTAATATACCTGAGTTTGCACTCTATTATATGACATCTTTTTTTATCATTATGCATGAATTTCAAGGATTAAGTAAAGTCAAGTATTTTGTGATATTATTTGAAAAGAGTTTTTTCTGGGAACATGAGTGTCCCAAATACATATATTACACTAGAGTTGCAAATATTGATATTTTCTTGAGTTTAAGTATGATTTTTGCTAAACTTGATGAGTTTGTATTTTCATGAATAATTATATTTGAGAATAAGTTTTGAGGGAACATAAGAAATCCCAAATGTATATATTATTGATCTTATGCATTACTTTATCGAGTCTAAATAAGTATGAGAATTGAGTATAAATAATGTTTTTGAGAAAGAGTTTTGATGAGATATAAATGATTTTAAAAGTATAATTGTTTTAAATGAAAGAACATAATGATTTGAGATGAGTTTGAGCTTTTTGAGTTAAAAGTCCAATGCAACTAAATGAGATGATTTGAATATTTTATTTTATTGAGTATATGAGCATAATATATTTTGGGAGTAGTATTGAGCATCGATATAGGTAAGAGGAGAGGTAACTCGAGTACCATAAACTATGTAGCCAGCGTAGGCTAGGGGCCTAGCCTCTTTTGTCCCAAAAGATGACTTTTATTGGATCCATTGGGGTTGCTCATTCCTTACCTTGACAAGTATTGGATGGTTGTGACAATGACAACGAGCTCATTGTACCATCATTAGCTCATAATGATGTGTGTCAGTTAGGGAAACTCCCTAATGAGTACATATGTTTTATTTTATTGAGTTACATATACATATTAATGATTGATGAAAGCATTATTTATATTGTTTTAAACTTGTATAGCATATTGATGTTGAGTTGAGTTCATTCTTTCTTGAGTACCTTTGATGCACTTGTTCTACTCAGCTATCTTACATATCATACATTCCACGTACTAGCGTTACTCGGCGCTGCATCATTTTATAATGCAGATACATGTGTTAGAAATCCTCAACAAACATTTTGTTGAAGATCTATTCAATTTCAGACAGTGGTTTGACTCATTCTTGGAGTAAACCAAGATGTCGTCAATAAATACAATCACAAATATATCCAAATAAGACTTGAACACTTGGTTCATCAACTCCATGAAAGCGGCGCATTAGTCAACTCGAAAGACATAACCACAAACTCATAATGACCATAGCGGGTCCTGAAGGTTGTCTTCGGGATATCAAACACCCGAACTCTCAACTGGTGATATCCATATCTCAAATCAATCTTGGAAGACACCGAAGCACCTTGCAATTGGTCGAATAAATTATCAATACGAGGCAAATGATGCTTATTCTTGATGGTCACTTTGTTCAGTTGGGGATAATCAGTACACATCCGCATCGTGCCATCCTTCTTCTTCATGAACAAGACGAGCACCCTAAGGAGATACACTCAGACGAATAAACCCCTTCTTCAACAAATCCTCTAACTACTCCTTTAGCTCTTTCAATTTAGCTGGAGTCATCCGATGGAGGGCTATAGAAATGGGCTTAGTGCTCGGCTCCACATCAACAGCGAAATCACGATCCGAAGAAACCCCTGGCAAGTCTGTTGGAAACACATCCATAAACTCCCTTACAACCCTGGTGGTCTCCAACGATTGTGACTCTTGAGAACATGCCTGAACATGAGCCAAGTGTGATAAACAACCCTTACCTATCAACCTACAAGCATGCATATAAGAGATCACCCCCTTGGGATAAGAACGAGACGCGCCAGTCCACACTAACTGGGCCAAATCAGGACAAGATAAAGGCATAGTTTTTGCATGGAAAACACTTTCTTATGAGTTGATAAGAGGGTTCACTAAGTCAGAAAGAGTTAGAGTGGAATTTGTTTTTCTTTCATAGTCGATTTTAAAAATTATTAATATTTATTTGAATTAAGATGTTGAGTTAATCTAATAAGAAAATCTTGAAACTATTTTATATGATGATTTAAATGTCCACTTGAGTTTTTCTCTTGGTTTCATTGAGTCTTCCGCTAATTGAATGAGTGATCAAGCTAAGTGGTTCGCTTGGGAACTAAAAATGGTTTTTGAGTGCCGGCTACGCTTAGGGTTCCCTTTCGGGACGTCACTTTGTTCCCCAACCATTTATTTGATAATCCAATACCAATAAGCCAATTTTGCAATTGGCTTATCGGTTACGGTTCGGTTTTGAACACCCTTACTTAATTGCTATATAATCAATCAGTAAGGCTGCTGATATAAAGTGCAATTTTCTGCGACTCTGTAAGTGTACCAGCCTGGGAAACTAACTGCTCAAACTTTTGTTGGTTATTCTGCCACGGACCAGTTTGGCGCAACTTAGCCAATTCTTCTAACTTCTGACTTTTGATTGGTGGCTCAATACGAAGGTTACAATGATGTTTGAATTCATCCCAAGGCAGTCTAGGTATATCTATATCTAATTGAAGAAACCAAACTTGTGCATTTTCCTTCAAATCAAAAGAGGCAAGTCCAACTTTTTCTTCTTCTGGAGTTTCTTGGTGTCAAAAAAAGTGTTCACATCTGTTCAGCCATCACAAAGGGTCCCCTTGGCCATTAAATCGTGGAAAATCCAACTTTGTATACTGAGGAATGATGGAACTTCCTCTTGCTTCTGATCTTGACCCTCCTGCAACTCCACTTTTACCGTTCCAACCTCGATTCTGACTGGTATTTCAGTTGATTCAGAATCAAGCTTTGAATTCGCTAAATCCTTTGTAAGTGCATCCAAGTGAACATTTATTGCTTCACGTTCTTCTTGAAACAAGTTCACCAATTGTGCTAGTTGATGTTGAATTTGATCTCCCATAACTCCCGGCTCTGATACCAAATTGTTATGGTCCCTTGATATGGATCTAGTTATGGGTTGCTGCAATTTGAAATCAAATGTTTTCTTTCTATGACCTATGGTGCTGCTTCATTAAGAGAGAAACTGCAATCTCTTTGAGTTTGAAGTACTCAAAAACTTAATAATTTTCTCCTTATCATTTCATTGAATTTCAATAACTTAAATATAACAATGGTGGAGTAACGACCCACCCTAATAACAAGGAAATAGCTTCCTACTACTACTGAAATGAGAAAGTGGAGGAATAACCTCCTTACTACAAATAACTGCTACAGAGAACTGTTACAGAAAAAACAGAAAATCATTATTATTAATAGTTGCTGATTTAATCAACTTTCTGATTAAATTTTCCATGCATAAAACTGTTGGTAGACTGAAAGGGTGCTAACACACTAGCACTGATCCAATGAAGCTTTTGTCTTGTTGGAGTTGTCTTAATGAGTCCATGATACGGGGTCTTTGAGTATTGCAATTTGCAGATGTGTCTTAGTCAATCAGTCAACTATACCTCAATCTCAAACTAGTTTGGGTAGGCTGTATGAATATTTTCCTGATTATCTGTATGAGTATTCTGTCTGTTCCGATCTACTCGCTCCATACCATTCGAATACTCAATAGTTTGTTTTAAAAGACAACTTAAGGTTTTAAAACTAGCGATTCTATATAGAGTTACCATTTTCCCGAGTTAAAAGAAAACGAGGGCTCTTTACATCTCACGCTTTCCTCTAGACTGATATATAAATCTCCTACAAAAAATAAAGAATCTTTGCAAACATAATACCTAATAAAAGCTTAATAGTAACAACTAACCCTGCGATTAAGCAGATTATAGTTTCTCTTTAGTTCTTATTGTCTTATTATATCTGTTCATCAAAGCTTCATTGAGTTACCTTGATTTTTTCCTCTTGAAGTGAATTTGATGAAATACCAGGCATTTAATGTCCTTCAGAAATGGTGACACTTTCAGGTTCTGATGGTTCCCTAACACCTACGTAGGAATAAAGTTTGGATTTTTTCCTTTTCAATTTATGCTTGTGTTTGTTTCTCTTGTTCCATTTTATTTTATTCATTGTGCTTATTCATGCTTGTTCAAGTGTAGTAATTTTTTCATCTTTTTCCTTCTTTTTTTCTGAATGAGTTACAATTTTCTTGTTCCTCAGTTGATGTTGAGAGACATGCGAGAGATTTCATGGAAGCAGCTAAAAAGCTTCAACTTTATTTGATTGGGTTGCAACGCGAGGACCTGCCGTCCAAACCAGATATGCTTAGAAAGGTAAGTTGAGTAACACCGATGATATTATCCGAGAGAAGATAAAATTTTGATGATATGCGTTTGCCACTAATTTTTTGCATTGGTAATGGGGTATTGTGGATTCCAATTAATATGAACAGGAGATTGCAAAAATGGAAGAAGAGTTGAAAACAAAAACTGAGCTTATAAGTAAGCAGGAGAAACTGATCCAAGAATGGAGGGAGGAGTTGAAAGACCAATTAGACAAACACAACATGGAGTTGGAAAGGGTGTAAACTACTGCAGATCTGTGTGATGTAAATTACTGAACATAATTCTTATTCGCGAAGTCTTGTTTTGTTGTTTTCTCTTGCTCTCATTCTGCAACATTCGTAGAAGACAACGAGCTCACTACAGAGATGATTTGTTGCTACAACAACAACAAACCCCGTGTAATCCCACAAGTGGGGCGAGATAGACTTGGTGTGTTTAAATGAATGGTTGAGGGTAGGATGAACATATTTGTCTATGTAATTTTCTCAACCGCGACGCCAATTACCATTCATCTGATTTATAGATGGATAGAACATTGTTGAACTTTATGTATGCCTAGCATATTTGAAGAGATCAGTTAGATTAAGAAATTCATCTTCATGATATGTGTCTTTTGGATGCTATGGGGCTAACAAAGGCTAATGCGCTAGGCTTTTGTCATGTTCTTCTAAATGATTAAAGTCTTTTCTTTTACGTTCCCTTCAATTCTAAGTTTGTTAAAATGTTTAACATGTAGTCTCACAATCGAACAAATATTTTCAATTGTATACTATATGCTAAATTTCATCGTTAAAAAATTAGATAAATGATTTTTGAGATAAATTTAAGGAAAATTTATCAAAATACACGACTTATTTTATAATATTTTCAAATATTTCCTATCAAATATAAAAATTATCAAAATCTCACTTTTCATATTTTTGCTTACACATCCGATACACTCCTTCCTCCTCCGTCACAAACCCTTTTTTTCCTCCTAAAATCAAGCTAAAGGTGACTGCTCCAAACTTAACCTATATTTTTGTTTACCCTC
>JBCEWC010002101.1:0-36396 GCA_038996855.1 Solanum aculeatissimum
TTTGGTCCAAAAATCTAACGAAGGGTATAAGTGGTCTATTTTGCATAGTTCAGGGGCAATTTTGACCCTTTTCCATTAATAAAATATAACTTTCTGAGACTAAGCAGAGTGAGACGGTTGCTACAGTTCCCATCTCACTGTTCACGGACCGTTTCCCCTTCCATCAGACAACACTTAGTCAAATTTTCAGCGCGAACTCTCGTAGGACTTTCTGGAACACTTGACGGACCGTTTGGAGGTTGACTGGCCGCGTAAGGGTCCCGTGAGCCCAACCTTAGACTTCTGGACTCAGCCCTGTCTTGTCCAAGCTACTGTCCCACTTGACGGGACAGTACACGAGCCGTCTATGGTCAAACGGACCGTTTGAGGTCCCGTGGTCCAACACTTGTCTCATGGGTTGGTTCCTGGGCACCCCTAGCTCACTGGAACACTTTACAACACCTCACACGAGCCGTGACAAGTTTCACGGACCTTGGGGCTGTCCTTAGCCACCTTTCTGAGCCTATCTCCAATGTCTTCCGAATTTCAGATAGTCCCACTGTTTGGGCCATAACTTCCTCATCTAAACTCCGAATCAAGTGAAACCAGTTGAGTTGCGAAGCTAACTCAAAGAGATTCAATTTAATATATAGTATCCCATATGGTTTAGCCCACATCAAAAGTTATGACCGTTTGAAGTACACTATCAAAATTGTCCCTCTAGGCCACCAACTAGCCCATTTTGCGTTCGGCCACTTAAACTCAACCTGTGGCTACCAAAATTCAACCATGACTAGTAGTACATTATATAAGGCCAACCATAAGGAGATTTTGAAAATTTTCGGGTTGTTACAGGATTACTCATGTCGAATATCGAAATGTCATCACATTGTTAGAACAAATCATGATCAACTAAGTTTCATGGATCAAAAGTTGAGGTACTTCACTAGAATGAATCCTCCAAAGTTGAGGTACTTAAGTAGAATGAATCCTCCTACTCTGGCCTCAAAGGTGAGGTATTTCACTAGAATGAATCCTCCAAAGTTTCATGGATCAAAAGTTGAGAAAATCCTCAAATACTTATTAATAAATTGTAGAAGGTCCTACCTATTATGGGGGTAAGCTCAGAGGAGAAAGTGACACATGCATCCTCTTAACTTAAGGGCCTTGCACAAATATGGTTCACCCAATGAAAGATAGGAAGGGTGGATAATGAACCTATGAGAATAATTCAAAGTTGTCTTCCTTGATCGCTTTTTTCCTATTGAGCTAAGGGAGGCAAAGATGATGGAATTCATGAACCTAAAACAAGGCTCCATAAGTGTGAGAGTGTATTCTCTCAAATTCAACAATCTCTCACAATATGCTCTTCACTTGGTTGCCAATCTTCAGGTAAATATAAATAAGTTTATGTTGAGGGTTTCTGATTTAGTCAATGAAAAGTGCCACACCGTCATGCTCATAGAGGATATGGACATATCTTGGCTCATGACATATTCCAAATAACTTGAAGGAAAGATACTTAGAAATAGGAAGTATGGGAAGTCCAAGAGGGCTCATTACGAAGGTGTGTTCCAATATACTAGGGGTGGTGGAGGTAGTCGCTTCCAA
The DNA here is from genome assembly GCA_038996855.1 of Solanum aculeatissimum. Lineage (NCBI taxonomy): Eukaryota > Viridiplantae > Streptophyta > Magnoliopsida > Solanales > Solanaceae > Solanum > Solanum aculeatissimum. The sequence goes on from JBCEWC010002101.1 coordinate 1,591, forward strand.
AAAGGACATAAATTTCAAGGCCAAAGGTAATCAAATTCTCAAAAAAGGTTCATCAATGATAGGGTGTTAAACCCTAAGACTCAAGCTCAAGGTAGGAATGGTGGGCTAACTTTTCCGAAGTCCCCAAATGTGGAAGGAATCATAGTGGTAAATGCTTAGAGACATGGATGCTTGCTATGGGTATTGCAAGTTGGGACATTGTTGATTGTCCACATGTTCCAAACAAGGGTAGAGATGGTCGCCCTCAAGGACATAATGCCCGTGGAAGTCAAGGGACACAAGGAAGCTAACAAGGAGGTGCTCCACATCATAATTGATTCTGTGCTCTTCAAGGAAGGCAAGGGGTTGATAAGGTACCCAATGTTGTCATTGGTATGTTAAAGGTTTATTATTTTGATGTGTATGCTTTATTGGATCCGGATGCCACTTTATCTTTCATTGCTGGTAGGTTTGATATGTGTCCTGAATTGTTAGGTGAACCATTTTCAGTGTCTACTCCCATTGGTGAGTCTATTATTGCTAGGAGAGTCTATAGGGGTTGTCCCATGTTCATATTGCATAAAGTTTTGCCTTGTGATTTTATTTAACTTGACATGGTAGGTTTTGAAATTATTCTTGGGAGGATTGGTTACATGTATATCATTCTTCCATTGATTGTAGAACTCATAAGATTAAGTTCCAATTTCCTAATGAGCCCATCCTTGAGTGAGAAGGTCATGATTCGGTGGGTAAGGATAGGTTCATCTCTTGTCTTAAGGCTAAGTAATTGATTGCTAAGGGTTGCATTTATAATCTTGTAAGGGTCGGGGATTTTGAGTCCAAAGTTCCTTATATTGAATTGGTTCTGGTAGTCAATGAGTTTCCTGATGAACTCCCGGTGTCCCTCCTAAAAGAGAGATAGATTTTGGCATAGACCTCCTCTACGATACTCAACCCATTTCTATTTCTCTCTACCGTATGGCTCCGGTGAAAAAAATTAAAGGATCAATTAAAGGACTTGTTGGAGAAGAGTTTTAGTAGGCCTAGAAAATCACCTTAGGGTGTACCGGTGTTGTTTGTGAGGAAGAAAGATGGCTCACTTAGAATGTGTATCGATTATAGGCAACTTAACAAGGTCACCATTAAGAACAAGTATATCATACCAAGGATAGATGATTTATTTGATCAATTGCAAGGGGTGAGCCACTTCTCTAAGATCGATCTTCATTTCAGATACCATCAAATAAGGGTGAGGGAATGTGATATTCCTAAGATAGACTTCCAAACAAGGTATGGGAACTTTGAATTTATGGTTATGTCTTTTGGCCTAACCAACACTCCAGTCATATTTATAGATCTCATGAATAAGCATCTTGATTTATTCCCCGAGTGAAGAAGAACATGCAAGGTATTTGAGGGTAGTATTGCAAACTTTGAGAGGAGAAAAGTTGTTTGCCAAGTTTGATAAATATGAATTTTGGTTGAAGTAGGTTGCATTCCTAGGGCATGTGGTATCGGATGAAGGAATCAAAGTGGATCCTAAGAAAATGGAAGTGGTCAGGGATGGCGCCCAAGCTATACCTCATTTTTGAAGGTTAAAATGGTCATTGTCAAGATATATAACCTAACTAAGGTTAGGGTCGAATCCCACAGGGGATATGGTAGACTCAGAATAATTCCAAGCAAATTGAGGTGATAACCTACTTATCTCTTGAAAAGTGGGGTTGTAGTTCACAGAAAGTAAACCTACGCTAGTACAAGTATTGTAAAATCAGTGGAAGAAGTAACTAGGGTATTGTGTTCCCCTTGATTCCCTAACTTGGTATTACTAGATAATTGTAATCTTTTCTAGTGTGTAGCATGCAGAACAGTAAGTTATATTTACCAAACCCTTTGATCCAGGTGAGAGGTAAATTTCATTACGTGACTTGATCCATCTCCGCAGTGTGACATTACTAATCCTTACCTATTGTTCCAATACAACCCCCTTGATCCAATCTAGTTGATTAGACGAGAAAACATCAATCGAATCCTATTAATTATTCTCTTTTCTTATTCATTACTACCTTGATCCAGTCAGTAACACTAGATGAGTTTTAACGTTGGCTACCCGTTAAAAAGAAATTTAAAACAAAGAGAAATAATCAATACATGTATGCACACCTTCCAAGAATTATGGATTATCCGGTTCTACCTTGTTAGTTATTCATGGTTTCCACAACCCTAGTTGTGAATTTAGCTAAGCTTAATCAGGGTAGATAAATTAATCATATTAAAGAATAACATAATTAATCACTTACGATGATAAAGTTAAAGAGCAAGAAATTCCAATCTTCAAAAAATCACAATGCTATTGAATTAATGTAAAAATCACACAACAAGAATTTCCCAAGTGTTTTCTTATCGTTCTCCCTCTCTCTTTCTCAAAAAAGAAACCTAAAAATCTATTTATAATAACTAAAAACTAAAACCAAAATAGAATAGGAAAACTGAGTTAGCAAGCTTCACGGAAGGGTTTACGAGCCATATAGGATTCCACGGCCCGTCCCTGGGGCTTCGTAGACTTCATTCTCAAAACTGGCCATCAATTCCACAGAACATCCCTATGGACCGTATTCAGACTTATGATCTGTATAGGGTTTTGTTTGTACACTTTTCCTGAAATTCTTCAATCTCCAATCCTCGAAGCACGAAACTAATCCACGGCTCATATCAACATTTATGACTCATTTGCACCCTCGTGGACTAAACATCTGAAAATAGGCCCTTCACTAGATCTTGACCATGAAACCACTCTATGATTTGTGGAAGTATCCACGGCCCGTAGAGTGTCTTGTATCTCCCAAAATGTTGCGATTCTGCATACTTTAGCCCAAAATCATGCCAACTCTATAATCTTGTAAAATAAACATAAAGACACATCAAACCCACAAATATTGCTTTGAGAACACAAAAAATTGTAAGTTTTAAGCATCAATAGTGTTGTATTTTGACAGCACATCAACACCCTTAACTTAAAATTATTGCTTGTCCTCAAGCGACAGATTCAATCTACATAAGCAATTCAACAACACAAAGACCTCAATCAGATGGCATACATTATCTCAAAATCAAGCTTATATACCTAAAGCAACAGATAAGTGCATATCAGATAGTTTTCAAACAAACCAATGCAGACCAATACATGTGACAGTACAATTATGACAAGCAAGGTGACCATAGATAAGCAACAATCACTGAGATAGCCTAGAAGCAAAAGTGTAATGCAAGTGCCCTCACAAAAACAAATCTCATATATCACTCACTATAGTATTTTTAGATTCAATGCTTGGGAATAAACAAAATCACTCACTCTTATAATAGATATTCAAATACTATGCTCAATACCATATGCTTGCCCCTATATTCACGACTATGACCTTTGACTATTTGAACTAGGATCACTATAGGACTTTCTTGGCTTGTAACGTAGGCGCAGGGGACTTTGGTATGATGTTTTAGAATGTAGTAACTAAAGGCCCTCCTTGATGATGTGTTTTTCTACACTTTTGCCCTACCAACACTGATATTTCTCACTCATTTTCCCTTTCTCCTATTTCAACTTTTCAGGGTGCTTAACTTTCATTTTTTTTAGCTCATTTGCCTTTTGCTTTTCACATTCTTTTTCTTTTTAGCTCATTGTTTAGGAATCTTTTCATCTTTTCTAGCACCCATAACACATTTTCATCCTCTTTTTCTGTATCACTAGCTTCCGTCCAATTTGTTGTGATTTTCCTTACACCAGCCACCCTCAACTTAGGCTTTTGGCCTGAGTTGAGATGCACAATATGCAACCTCTGAACCAGGTCCACTTTTGGTAGCCACCCTCAACTTAGGGTTTTAGCTTGAGGTCAAGGTACAAAATGCTCAAGGAAGGACCAGGGCCAATTTTAAGCTTTCACATTCAACAAGACTAGGTTACTTAGGTGTTTACAAAGAAATTAGCACACTTTAAGCTCAAACATTTGGCTCAAGGGATATACAGTGCATTTGGTTGATTATTTAGGCTAAGTGGACTAATATGAATACAAAATCCTTTTCTAACCAAATAACCTACAGTCTAAGTCAGAGTAACAGGGCAAATTTGGAATTAAAACAAAGTATGAGAATTATGCAAATAAGCTCACACACACTTGACACTTATTACACTATCAACTCAGACATCATATTTTTTATTAAAATTAAACCTCACTTATCAGAACAAGCACTGTCAATCAATCAAGATCATATGGCTATTATCAAGACTACCTAAAACAAAATTTGGATGGGTATTATTTTTTCAAAAAAAACTAATATGCCATGGAATTTAGTACTATATGCTACTAATACTACTTATACACATTCTAAAAATGTCGGTTCAAAGAAAGTAAATATCCTTGGGGAAAGAACATAGGCTAGAAAACTCCTCAAACTCAAAAATTAGGATAGTTATAGGCCATAGTTACTCAGAATTCACTGAGGCCTATAACTACCCATACCCCATCTAAAAAGATGTGCATTACCCTCAATGCACAAAATATAATAATAAAGCACAGGGCTCAAAACACATACCTGGGAGCCTAGGCGCCAGTCTTTTTCTAGGGCTAAATACCTCAACCTACTTGTGGTCTCCTCAACAGTGGGAGCATGTACGGAGGGTCCAACACCTCTCACAATCTTCTACACTCGCGTCTGCCATGCCATCTCGTCTACAATCGATGCTTATATAGAAGTCGCTACCTGCTCCCTCTTAGTCAACTTTGTATCCCGCCTTAGGGCATCTGGATCATCAGTCTTAGAACAGGGACTCTTCCTAGAGGCGTGAAGTGGTACCTTCTCAATGGAAAAAAAGATCTACAAACGTCTTTATAGTAGTGTCAGGTGTTGGGAGTACCAATGTTTCTACTGTTACTGCTCTTATCTTAGCACAAAGCTATTGCATCTCAGTCTGCATCGCAGTTAGATCAGAAGGCTAGGCTAAAGTGCGGCTCTGCTCTACTCGCCACTCAAACGTATCTATGTGACCATGTACTAGTCTTAACCTCTCCTTGATAGTTGCCACATAGTGTGCACTCATATACTCTTCAGCCTCTGAAATATCCTGGTGGACCCACGGTTTGATCTGTTGTAGTAGCTATATCAGCTGAGTCTCAATCCTAACTAACCTTTGTGCCATGGTCTGAATAAAGGCCACAGACACATATACTATGCCTACAGAAGATACTGGCACTGCCTCTAGCGCATAAGTGGTAGTAGTAGTAGTAGTAGGACCCCTCTCTCTAATTGTCTCGATTTATAAGGTTCTATTTATGGTGGGAGTAGCAATGGTAGAAGAAGATGGAGGCTCAGACAGTGGAACTGTTGCGAACATCTCTGGTATATGGACTGTAGGTTGTAGTGCTCGCCTAAGTGCCACCGGATTCTTATCAGCCTTTATCAGGATGACGTCCAGTATCCTCTGAACCTCTATCAGAGTACCCACCTGATGTACACTACCCACCCTCACTTCTAAGCAAAGCCTGTTTATCAGGCAAGGGAACGGGATAGAAGTAGATCTCTTTAGGGCCACCTCATGTATCTGCTCTACGATCAACCTGGCCCAATCTATGTCATAGCCAGACAAAATGTTGACAACCAATATAACATGGTCCGATGTAAGTGTATTATCTGCATATATCGACTGGATCTGTGATCTAACTACAACCCACCAAAATTTGTCAGTGAAACTGAGTGAAGCCTTAATTATGGGCGTCGATGTTGTAGAAACTCACTTAGGGTCCTAGACCTATACTTCAATGTGGTCAGCGACCCATCTTATCAATGAGCCCCTACGGGCTGCATCTCTCATCAAAATCTGGTCTCGAGTTTGGCTCAGCCTATAGTCGAACTCAGCTATGGATATTGCAGCCTCATACTGGGGACCAAAGATAACTCGATGAATAGTGGTCTCTGATATGTCGACTGGAATGCCTCTCACCATTGTCTATGTCAATCTAGGCTGAGTCAAATATAACTTCCCTACAGGGGTCGAGCGGGCAATGGTGGCAGCGTATGATGCATAGAACTCTCTGACCATTGCAGAGAAGTACTTCCTCGATGGGGCTGCCAACCACTCCAGCCTATACCTTATATAGTATCTCTGAGCCTAGGGTCACTATCAAGTTCGATACTGATAAGTCGGGGCTCCTCGAAGATAGTTCGGGCCTGACGACCATGCTTATAATGTTGTATATCATAACGTAACACCTTATGCATCCCAGTCATGCACCATTTACTAGTCAAGGCATCTGAGGATAATGGTGTTGCTGGGGCGGACTCTGCAGTGCCAGAATCTGACTTCTCCTTTGCACTGGAGCTAACTCTATCTCTTGCTCCTGACCCTGACCCCTTTTCGGTGGAGTCCATTTGGATGGAGCTACTCTATTTATGGCCTCCCTCGTTAGATTGGGGAGGTCATACTACAATGGCCTAAGTTTGTGGCTACCCTAACTGTTCGGCAGCCACTTGTGTCTATCGTAGCTCGGCACCCACATCAGTCTGGGTGCTAAGCTTCTCTAATGAGCCACAAGTCTTGGCAGCGGCCTCGGAGTCCATAGGCTCATCACATAATTACTCCCTCATGGCTCGTATCTCATCTACCTTGGGTCGGGGGGCCATAGTACCTGAAAAGCACATTTTATGCAAATGCATGAGTACACCGATATAGGAACAAAATTCAAAAAGTTAAAAGAAAACTTGACTGGCATCAATATCTACGAAGGCTCGTCTACGAGCCATAGGTGAAACTATGGGTCGTAGAAGACTTTCATAGATGGTAGAGTACAGTAAATTTAGCTATTGGAACGGTATCTATGAGATCAGGTACGAATCGTAGAACATTCTATGAGTCATAAACTAAGTCATAGATTTGATTCCAGATTTAATTTTGTGAAGGAAGGATCCTACGAGACTTGTCTACGAGTCATAAATTTAACTATGGCCCGTACAAGGTCTCGTCTAATAGAATCTCAAAAATTCCAAGTTATTAGATTTCTACACGAGGGACAACTATGGCTCGTAGAATAATTCACTGGTCATAGATGACCCTCGTGGTGTGAAATTTATAGTAATTTGGTTTTCCAAGCCTATTAAATAAGTCCCAAATCAACATGTTCAGATCATGATTAATTAAATCAGTACCAAAGCAAGAATACTATGCGTCCATTCAATTCCCACACATTTTCACTACCCCCACATGCAATAATTACACGCTACCCTATTTATTTCTATTTGACATGTTTACACCACAATCCGACACCGTTTGAAAGTAGAAAATTAAGCACACACATGCAGTCACACATTATTTTTTTAAGAAATGATGTCCATCTAATTCGAATGACATATGACAACATGGTTTTCTCAAGATAACTTTCAAACAAAAATATGGCAACACGCCTATTTCGGTACTTTACACTATTCACAACAACGACAGTGTTTTAATTATAATTAAACACATAGCACATACAATAGGCAACAGGTAATTCGAACCCATCACATTTGGACTATTGTACCCATCAAGAATTTCAACCAAATTACACTAATTTTGGTAATACAAGGATTTTGGAGTCGAGTACTTCACAAATTTAAGAAAAAAGATGGAAAATTGAAGGAGGAAACCGGAGGAGGCAAACCCTACATGCCGAAGTGTTTCCAAAAATCATGTGGAAAATCATGTTGAAAAATAGGGAAGGTGGTCGGACTGCTAGGTTGGAAAATGGGGATGGGTATTTTGGGAATTATTGTGAGAATGGGGGGTCAAAATTATTTGACCCCTCTTTTATACCTTGACTGGATTAGTTTAATAACTGGGCCCAAGCTTCTATGAAACCCTGACCATGAGTCATAGAGGATTTTACGGTCCATAGGTTCTGGTCTCGCAGACTGCCAAAGCCCCAATTTGAAGGATTGGCTTCGTGGACTCATCCACGAGTCGTATTCAGAAGTATGACTCGTAGAGTGGGTCGTAGAAGCCTCCACACTTAGTCAAATTTAGAAAACTCACCTGGAGTCCACGAGCCCCATTCATGGCTCATTATAAAGTTAGCTCGAGAACTAAAGTGCATAACTTTTTGCTCACTAGAAGTGTTCTACGAGTCAGTATACGTGTCATGGTGTGAACCAAGGCTCGTAGAACCAGTCGTAGAAGCACTTCTTGTTGTTTCTTCAGCCCAAGGTGGCTGACTTGGTCATGTTCCAACATAACCTTCATGAGCACACTATTACCCTATATGTCACCAATCCAAAGACCAAAAATTACATCCAAAATGTAGAAAATTAAACTACATATAAGTCTAAAAAGCTAAAAATAAAATAGAACTACTACTAGTATATTACATATCTTGGGTTGCCTCCTAAGTAGCGCCTGATTTATTGTCGGGCCACAACTTAAACCACTTGATTACTCAGACTTCATCAACGTCCCAAACTTCTATCTTCAATTCATTGGGCCTCTTCATTGACTAATAGATGTTAAAGATGACTTCTTCATCATTCGATCAAAACTTGAGTTGGCCTAATTCCATGTCCACTAGTGCTCGCCCAGTGGCTAGGAAAGGCCTTCCCAAGATGATTGGGGCTTTGAAGTTGACCTCACAATCAAGGATCACAAAGTCTATAGAGAATATGAATTTTTTCACTTTGACAAGAAGGCGTTTTCACCATTCAGTCAACCATCAACAATCACATGCTCGTACGAGTAGGGGCTCCCAATCCTAGCTTTCTGAAAACCCCAAGAGGCATTAAATTTATGTTGGCGCCCAGTTCATACAATGCCTTTGTGAACTTGACGTCTCCAATGGTGCATGGGATGGTGAATGCTCTGGGATATTCTTGCTTATGTACTAAGAACCGTGTAGCAATTGCACTGCAATGTTGAAGCTCTTTTGAGAGCTCATAACTCACCGTCTATTTCTTTGTAACCAAGTCCTTCATGAACTTTGCATATCCGAGCATCTTCTCCAATGCTTCAATAAGAGGAAAGTTGATAGAGAGTTGCTTTAGCATGGAGATGAAGTGCTGAAATTTACCTTCCTCCTTCTTCTATTTGAGTCTCTAGGGGAAGGGATGAGGAGGTCGAGGAATGGGTTTCAACTTTTGTGGTGTTGGCACTGCATCACTTTTCCTATCATTGGCATGAACATCTCTGGTCTATACTATCTCCTCACAAACATCATCATCATCATCAACTAGCATCAGAGGATTAATGGTCTATTTGCCACAACGTGTAGTCACGACCATACAATGCCCTTTATTCTTATAATTTTGAACTGTGTTATTGGGCAATATACCTTTGTGGCACTGGTTTAGCTAAGTGGATATCTGATTGAATTGTTGCTTAAGCTGCTTGATAACAATAGAATGAGACTCAATTTTTTAATTAATGCTGGAGATGTCAGGCTTCATCCCTTTCAATGTCTCATCCTGAGCGTAAGCCTTTTTCAATAGGGGATCAAACATCTCCTCAGCTATAGAGCTACCAGTACCAGAATCACAATTATATGGTGGAACATACAGACCATTTTTGTAACCATCTCTGCATCCCCAATCAGCATCTCTTTCTTGGCTCTTGTTTCTGTCATAGTAGCTTTCTCAATTGTTATATCTGAAGGCACTATCCCTGTTAAAGTTTCGACCGTAGTTTCCTTGACCTTAGTGCCAATAGTCCTGATTGGACCCTTGGGCGTTGATCTGCAAACCCGCCATCTAATCTACGACAAAGCGGGTGTCTTTTTCCTATTAAGGCTCCTCGTACATGGGTTCTCATGGAGGCTGATGAGATACTACATTAACATGTTCTTGGTTCCATTTCATCAACAACTCCACATTGGTACTAATTCGAGCAATCTCTTGCATCACATCCTCACTTGTCTTTGCATGCGTCGAACTAGTACTAACTGAGAACGGGTTTTTTATAGTTTACTTATCTCTCATCCCCCATGCACGATTTATCTTAACCACTTTTTCTATCTTTTGTGCAACTTCCTGAAATGGTTGATCTATAAACGATCCTCCCATGATAGTGTCAGTGATAACTTGGCTATTTTCATCCAAGGATCGATAGAATATCTCCACTAGGGCCTTATCAATAATCTTGTGGTCAGGGACACTCCTCAAGCACTTTGTGAATCTCTCCCATGTGGTATTGAGTGAATCACCAAAATATTGCTGTAAGTTGTTGATTTGGGCCTTCAACTTCAACTTTTTGATATTAGGAAAAACCTCTCCAAAAAGACCCTCTACAACTCTACCCAACTGGTGATTGAACTCTATGGAAGCTTGAATAGCCATAGCGTTGCATTGCCCATGAGAGATAGTGGGAAAACATAGAGCCAATGGCATCCATGGACAGATTCTGGTTTCCCATCATACTTTTACAGACGAATACAACGTTGTGCAGATAGTTATGCGGATCCTCTGATGGTTGGCCCATGAACAACCCATGATTTTAAAGCATTTGAAGCAACCTACTCGACACAACAAAATTTGTGTCATCTAACAGTGGAGGTAATGCAATAGCTCCCATGATATGCATCACCATAGGGTCAAGATGATATTGATTCCATGTATTAGTTGTGGCTTGAAGAACCTATGGAGGCTGGTTGTTATTATTATTATTTTAGTTCAATGCTGCATTCTTGCATCATTTGCAGCGTTGTTCGTATTATCCTGGGTCATTTTCCTTAGCGTCCTTTGAATTTCAGGGTCAAACAGAGTCAAGGGATTACCTTGACTTCGAGTGTTGTGCATACAATACACCTACATGCTGAAACAAAACAAAAACAATAAAAATATAAAATGAGGGAAATAAGGATTAACTCCCTAATTACTCAAATTAAATAAGTCTAGCCATATTCCCTGATAATGGAACCATACTCTTGATATCACCCAAGCTACACCTTCTTTTTAAAGGTTAAAACAGTCATTTTCAAGATATATAACCTAACTAAGGTTAGGGTTGAATCCCACAGGGAATATGGTAGACTCGGAATTATTCCAAGCAAAATGAGGTGATTAACCTACTTATCTTCTGAAAGGGGGAGGGGGGTTTATAATTCGTAGAATGTAAACCTACGCTAGTGCAAGTGTTGTAAAATTAGTGGAAAAAGTAACTAGGGTATTATATTCCCCATGATTTCCTAACTTGGTATTACCAGATAATTGTAATCTTTTCTAGTGTGTTGCATGTAGAATGGTAAGTTAAGTTTACCAAATTCTTTGATGCAGGAGAGAGGTAAATTTTACTACGTGACTTGATTCATCTCTGTAGTGGACATTACTAACCCTTACCTATTGTTCCAGTACAATTACCCCTTGATCTAGTTTGGTTGATTAGACAAGAAAACATCAAATTAATCATATTAAATATTCCCTTTTCTATTCATTACTACCTTGATCTAGTCAGTAATACTAGGTGCATTCTAATGTTATCCACTCATTAAAAAGTAATTTAAAATGAAAAGAAATAATAAATACATGCATGCACACCTTCCAAGAATTATGGATTATCCAGTTCTACCTTGTTAGTTCTTAATGGTTCCCATAACCCTAGTTGTGGATTTAGCTAAGCATAATTAGGGTAGATGATTAATCATGTTAAAGAATAGCATAATTAATCACTTACGATGATAAAGTTAAAGAGCAAGAAATCCCAATCTTCAAGAAATCACAATGTTATCGAATTAATGTAAAAATCACACAAAGAGAGTTTCCCAAGTGTTTTTCTGTCGTTCTCCCTCTCTCTTTCTCAAAAAATAAACCTAAAAACCTATTTATAATTACTAAAAACTAAATCCAAAATGGAATAGGAAAATTGAGTCAAAAGGCTTCACGAAAGGATTTACGAGTCGTACAGGATTTCACGGCCCATCCTTGGGGCTTCATAGACTTCATTCTCTGAACTGACCATTAATTCCATGGGACATCCCTACGGGTCGTATTCAGACTTACGACCCATATAGGGTTTTATCTGTACACTTCTTTTGAAATTCTTCTATCTCTGATCCTCGAAGCACGAAACTAATTCATGTCTTCTATCAATATCTACGACTCATCTGCACCCTCATGGATTAAATATATGAAAATAGGCCCTTTACTGGATCTTGGCCACGAAACCACTCTACGGCTCGTGAAAATATCCACATCCCATAGAGTGTCTCGTACTTTCCAAAATGTTGCAATTCTGTAGACTTCAGACTAAAATCATGCCAACTCTATAATCCTGCAAAATAAATATAAAACCATATTAAACCCACAAATATCACTTTGAGAACACACAAAATCCTATGTTTTAAGCATTAAAAATGTTGTATTTGATAGCACATCAATGAGAAATTGGGTTAGGCCCTTGACTCAATAGATATTAGGAGTTTCTTGGGCTTAGCGGGATACTACTAGAGAACTGTTGAGGAATTTTTTTCAATAGAATCCTCTTTGACAAAGTTGACACAAGAGAAGGAAAAATTCCTTTCGTTTGATAAATGTGAAAAAAAGATTTCAAATTTTAAAGGACAAGCTAACTTATACTCCTATTTTGACTTTACCGAAAAGGTTAAAAGGGTTTGTCATCTATTATGATGCTTCAAGGATTGGTTTAGGGTGTATGTTGATGCAAGGAGGCAAGGTCATTGCCTATGCTTCTAGGCAATTAAAAGTACATTAGCGTAATTATCCTACTCATGACCTTGAACTAGCGGCCATAGTATTTGCTTTGAAAATATAGCATCATTATTTGTATGGATTTTATTTAGACATCTTCACCGATCACAAAAGTCTTCAATATGTATTCACCCAAAGAGATATCAATTTGAGGCAAAGGAGGTGTTTAGAACCCCTTAAAGATTATGATATGAATGTGCATTATCATCTAGACAAAGCCAATATTGTAGTCGATTCCCTAAGTAGGGTATCCATGGAGAGCGTATCCCACTTTGATGATGGAAAGAAGGAGTTAGCAAAGAAAGTTCATTGATCGGTTATATTGGAAGTTAGGCTAGATAAAATCGAAGATTAAGGTATGGTAGTTCTAGATTGTTCCAAATCTTCCTTAGTTGAAGAGGTCAAATCAAAGAAAGACCTTGATCTTTCCTTAGTTGAATTGAAAGCATTGACAAAAGCGAGAAAAGTAGAGGGTTTATCCCAAGAGAGAGATAGTGTCCTTAGACACCAAGGTAGGTTGTGTGTGCCAAATGTTGATGGGTTGAGTGACTTGATTTTGAAAGAAGCTCATAATTCATCCTATTCCATTCACCCAGTTCTACAAAGATGTATAAAGATTCGAGAGAAGTATATTTGTGGGGTGGTATGAAAAGAGACATTGCGAAGCTTATAGCCGAATGTCATAATTTACAATAAATCAAAGTCAAATATCAAGGGTCGGGTAGCTTATCACAAGATATTGAGATCCTCACTTGGAAGTGAGAAGAGGTCAACATAGATTTTGTGGTTGGTTTGCCTAGGACTAAGAAGCATTTTGATTCCATAAGGATCATTATCAATAGAATGAAAATGTTGGCACATTTTCTACCACTTAAAATAACATATGGTTCCAAATGCTATGCCATATTGTACATCCATGAGTTGGTTAGATTTCATGGGGTTCCATTATCTATCATTTCGTATTGTGGTGCCTAATTCACTTCTCACTTTTGGAGATCTTTCCAAAGAGGCCTTGGTAATAAGTCCAAGCTTAGCACGACATTTCGTATGTGGATGTTCAAGCGGAAAGGACTATTCAAACCCTTGAGGATCTGCTTAGAACTTCTGTGTTAGAATTTAAGGGTAGTTGGGATGCACATCTTCCACTTATTGAGTTTGCTTACAATAATAGTTACCACTCTAGCATCGGGATGGCACCATTTCAAGCCTTATATAAGAGGCACTGTACATCCCTAGTTAAGTGTTTTGAAGTGGGAGATATGGCCTTGATAGGTCTGGAATTGGTTTTGGAAGCCTCAGAGAAGGTGAGGATGCTAATAGAGAGATTAAAGATGGATCAAAGTTGGAATCCTATTCCGATATTAAGAGGAGAGATCTTGAGTTTAAGGTAGATGATTGGGTGTATTTAAAGGTCTCACCTATGAAGGGTATGGTTGGTTTGGCAAGAAGGGAAAATTGAGCCATAGGTATGTAGGACGTTATATAATCTTAATGTGCATTGGCAAGGTTGCTTATGAGTTGGAATTGCCTATGGAGACGAGTGTAGTTCATTCGGTCTTTCATTTGTCTATGTTGAGGAAGTGTATAGGAGACCCAAGCTCCATTAATCCTTTGGAGGTAGTAGGTGTTGAAGAAAACTTGACGTATGAAGAAGTTCTGATTGAGCTATTAGATAGGCAAGTGAAGAGATTGAGGAACAAAGAAGTAGCATCCGTTAAGGTCTTTTGGAGGAATCAACAAGTTGAAAGCTCTACTTGGAAAGTGGAAGCGGATATGAAGAAATGATATCCTTACCTTTTTCACTCTACTCAAGCCTAACATAATGAGTCAATCATGTCTAAGATGTCAAATCTTGCATTTCAACACTTTATGTCATGTTGCATGAATACATACTCATGATGATATTTGATGCATACTTTTTAAAGTTCATGAAAACAATGTTTAAATTGCATTAATGCATTCATGTTGGGCTGAAATTTGTTTATTAACTTTTCTCAAGCGTATTTCCATCACGTTCAAGGATGCATGTTCCCAAGGAAGAGATATTGTAATGCTCTAGATCAGAAGCTAAAACACGAGTTATTCCTCGTATGTATATAGACTAAATTTGATGACTTATAATGAGGTAGGATCAATTATTAGGTATTAAAATGTATTATATGTAGTTTGGGATCATAGAGTAGCTCTTATATTGAGCCAAGTCCAAAGGATTCTAATCGGCTAAGTTTTGATATGAATTCGTATAAGGGTCAGCTTCAAATAAACATATCTCTTAGCGCATAATGAATTAGGTAACCTACTATATATCAAATTAAATCTATTTGAATTATCTTTCTAGCTCATCTAATTTTGTTTTATTTCGAGTTTGGAGTAAAATGTTATGGTCATTTTACTTACGTTTGTCTGGGCTATCAAAAAGGGTGATGGACAATTTGACTATGGAATGCATTCGGCGGTTCACTGAATTAACCATCAAATGGCTTTGAGAAGCTTCAGAACTATTAAAAAAGGCAGTCAAAGGGTCCCATTCTGCGTACCACCGAATAGTTTGGCGACAGGACCCCTGGACTACCGATTTTTCCACCACGACTCATTAAAATGTCATTTTTTGACTTTTGATATTATTTTTGCATTTCCAAAGGGGTTCTAACCTATTTAACCTAAATACACCTTCCTAAGCCTATTTTCATGCCCTAATAACCCTCCCCTTCACTCATTCTAAATTTTTCTCTCAAAGAAGAAGACCCAAATCCTCTATTGGAAAACAAACTTCAATTTCTTACAAGTTTTTCATCAAATTCAAGATTTTCTTCAACCTTCTTCTATGTTTTTCTCTAAGGTATATGGATTTGTTCATCCATGGGTCCTTCCACCCATGGAGTCCAAAACTCTTTTCAACCCAATCTTTAATGTCAAGGTTTATTTTATTATAGGCAGTTCCTATTCCTAATTATATCCATGATTCATGTTAGAAATTGTTATTTATTGATTTAAAATGCATGAAATGAGTGGGTATTTATGAACCCTTTACTTTACTAGATTGGGTTGATGATTTCTTAAATGGGTCTTAATAAATCTTATCCCAAATGCTATATTTTGGTCTAAATCATGAATATTATGTTCAAATGAGTATGTATAGCCATCTAATGACATGAGTTAATGAATTTTGAAAAATGGTCTATCTTAAAATATTATGGGTCTTTGAATCTCATTATAAGCTATTTAAATTATGGTTTCAAATAATATATTCTCATGATAAGTATGCAAGTTTATGATTGTGGGCTTCCATGTATGTTATGAATTCATGGAAAATTATATGAATGTTATGCAAGATCATGGAGCCCTTTGGTGTTATGTTATACCCTCTTGTGATAGAGAAATGCTCACTTGAAGGGATTAAGGATGTTTATGAGATACTCCTACTATGTTATTATGATTTACAAGCTTATGCATGTTATGATTATATATGCCGTGGGACTAGACTTAGCACCGAATGAGGCTTAAAGTGGGGGCTCAACCCAAGGGGTCCTTATATAAAGTCTTAAGCTTCATAAATTTGTGTCACCATAGGTTATTATTGTTATTTCCCTAAATAGGCTTACACTAGTAGATCCAACTAGTCCAAGTTACCTATAATGTGGTGTATAGTCTACCCTAGAAGGTAGAGTTCTTTATTTTTTTGCATGGAAGCTACATCAAAATTTCATATGGTAGCTCACATGGTCTTAATATCGATTATGGTCTCCTCCCATATATATATATGCTATATTATGAAATCATGATTTACTTTCCATATATGTTTTAATTAAGGCATTTATCATTCATGTCATATTGAGCTTATTGTCTTTGTATATGATTACGCATCTTGTCTATTATGACTTATGATCTCGTGTTGTATTACATCCCGCATACTTAGTACATTCAATATACTAACACATACTTTTTACCTACATGATCTAACCATGTAGGGACTGAGCTCCTACAAATCCACCTCCTCATGGCTAGTACGTTTCGTGAAGACTTTTCTATTGACGAGTCCTCCATTCTGAGGGAAATATTCATTTTCTATCTACTTCACTTATGTTAAGAAATTGTTATTGATGAGTCCTCAACTCTTGTTAGGTGTATAGAATTACATATTTCCTTGTTATTTATGTTTGAGAATAATGTGACTTGATGATAGATTGACTTGTTCCTATTGAATAATCTTCATGGTTAAAATGAGATACTAAAAGGCAACTTGTTTATATATTAATGTCTGATATGTCGAGAGTGATTTAAAAGATTTATTAATTTATTGTTGATGTTGTATCACGATTGTGTTGTTGTGAATCATACATTATTAAAAAAATGATCATCTCTTTATTGTCTACATGAACATGTCTAATTGCATTGATTTTGAGATAAGATTGTGATGAAGGTTATTTGAATTGAGAAAAAATAAGAATTAAAGAGGATGCACCATTTCGAGGGATGTGTCACATGCTGCGATGGATATTATAATTTGAGGGTTGTGTCTCACAACGTGATGAATACTATAATTTAAGGGTCATGTCATAAGCCACGATGGATACTATGATTTGAGGATTGTATCATACGTTGTGATGGATGTATGACTAAAACGTCCCCCCATAGGTCCTGACTGAGAGTCAGCGGGTGTGTATCACTAGGTCAGACATACATCATTATACTTGACATTGCATTGCATTGCATATCTTTACCATTTATTAACTTCTGAGTATCTTTGTGTGAAACTTGTGACTGGTGAACTTGATCCCTTGTGTTATTAATCTATGATTTTTGGTGTGTTGTTATAAAGTTATATGTTATGTATATTTTGAATTGTTAGTTGGGTTGATTTTATGTAAGTTGTAGTCGTGGAGGTTCGGTTGGAGTGTTGGAAGTACTCGTATTCTATACTACTTGAATTTGTGTATAGGAGTTTTTTTGTTAGGTACCATGTGATAGGTACTCACCCCTTGCTTCTACATATTTGTAGATTATGAGCTCAGATCTCTGTGATACTCTCTCTTTTCTTCTTATCTGAGACTTTCTGTGGAGATTAGTGAGGTAGTTATTTATCATCTTAGTGAATCCTACCTCTCCTATTTATGATCTTGTTCTACTTTAGAGACAACATCATTTATCTAACGACTCGTACCTAGGGCCTAGTTGTGACATGACAAATGTGACACCCAAAGGCATTCCATCCAAGTGTAATACCCCACAACTCTATTTATACGATCTAAAGTTTTTCGTCGTAAGTATATAAGCTTGAACCTAGTGATACCTTGCATGTACCTATATTTTAAGGCTCATTCCTATATGTATGAAGATTATTAAAAGTGCATTAAGTTCATAAGATGCCCCTAATACTTAGTCGAGTTCAAAACTTTTCTGTTGATTGAGTTTTTCACATTAGATTATGCAAGGGTCAACTTTAAATAACCATAACTCTGATCACATAGAGAATTAGATATCCCATAACCAACAAATAAAAGTTCTTTGAATTATCTTTCCAACACAACTGATTTTACCTCATTTGGAGTTCAGAGTCAAACATTATGATCGTTTTACTGCAGACTGCCAGGGCAAAGTTTAAATTACAAAAGTTATTTATGGGTCATGGATTGAAGTACGCCCCGTACTGTCAACTCATAAAAAAAGTTTTACAAGTCCATTTTTGAGTCCCAGACTTGACAGACCCATCAACGGGTCGTAAAATGATTCTATGAGTCATAGATTGGGCTCGTAGAATCATCTAGAAACTCTAAAATTTATCGAAAAGTTTACAGATGGATTCTTACGGGCCGTGAAATCTTCTACGGGTCATAGATAGGCCCGTGGACGACTTTGATAGTATTTTAAGAAGAGTTATTTTGCTCTTTTCCCACCATTTTAATGTCTGAACCTGATGTTTTTACACCATTATAAGGTCCTAAACATAACTAATCAGTTTATTTTACATTCAAAACATATTCCAAGACTTTAAGCAAGGTTCTAAGAAGAGAAAAGCTAGGGTTTCAAGAGAATCAAGTGTGTTCTTCAAAGTTCTTCATAAATTCTAAATTTTCAGGTTAGTAAGGCTACTCATAGTGTTGGATTGAGTTCATTCACGCGCCCCACATATTGATTTCTTGTAATTGAGTTCAAGTAGAGTTTTACCCTAATTCTTGAGTTGTTTATTGTCCTATTGAGTTTATTTGTACATAAAAATATAGTGATGACGTTCATGAGGTTGGTATTCGATTGGATGCATGTTCAAGTCTTCATTCACATGAACCCTAATTGAGGGTTTTACTTGATTTTATGCATTATTTTAAACTGAGATTGATGATCATATTGAGCATGTCAAACATAAATGATTTTTTAGCATATTTTACTGGGTCTGCATAAATATGAGTTTTGAGCATAAATATTGGTTTGAGAAAAAGTCTTGATGATGCGTAAAGATTTTTTAAGCATATTTTTATAGAAGGCACTTAATGTTTTGAGGAAGCATTTTGATAATGATGTAAATGATTTTTAAAATATATTTATTGATGGTTGATGATGATGATGATGTTTTGAGATGAGCTTGATGTTAAATTAAAGTCCATTGAGACTTTATGAGATGTTTTTATGAATAATCTATTTACTTGATAGATATGAGTACATGTTTTGGGAGTAGTATTGAGCACCGAATTGGGTATGCGTTAACACCCCAGAACTACATTGCCCGCATAGGATAGTTGTGCAGTTAACTCTGATAAATCCTGTCCCAAAAAGATGGATGGGGATGATAGATCTGTGAGGTGTAGTTGAGTTTCCTTACCTTGGCAAGTAATGGAAGAGCGACCAACGATGTCGCGATCATTGTGCATCACCAATAAGGGTGGTGGGATATTTTTGGTTAGAGAAACTCCCTAATTTTTCATAACTAATTTGACATGTGTTGCATGCTAGAGTTTCTTTAGGGATCATTGTTCTACTATATAAATTGAATGATTTGGCATGAGTTCCATATTATCAAGCTTACCTTCAAAGCATAACTTTATACAAATATTGCATGATATACTGAGTTGAGTTGAGTTGAGTTGAGTTTGTGTTGAGTTGAGTTGAGTTTGAGTTGAGTTACTTGATGTGAGTATCTTTGATTATGTCCTTTCTTTTCTAGTCATTTTGAATACCAGTATATTCAATGTATTGACGTCCATTTGAACTGCATTATTTTATGATGCAAAGGCAGGCATTAGAGGTCATCAATAGGCGCATCGTTGAAGACTAGTCGCCATCCCAGAGTTGATAATCCCTCCTTGCCTTCGGAGGAGCCTTTTTACTTTCACTAAGTATTTTATTTTTCTTTGAGTTGAGTAGCCATGGCCTGTCATAGTACCATCTAGATATTTAGAGGTAGAGACTTCATAGACACTGATCTGAGAGAGTTGATTGTTTTTATTTTCCAAACTTGACCATTGGAAATTATTTTATAAAAGTTTTACTTATCTATTTGATGTATTTTCCTGAGAATTTTTCACACTGTCAAGCATGAAGTGACAAAGAGACCAGGTGATTCTCTTGGGGAATCAGTAATGGTCCTTTAAGTGTCGTCCATGCCAAGGATATCCTCCAGGGGCGTGATAAACTTGGTATCAGAGCACAAAGTTTAAGTGTCCTAGCGAGTCTATGAAACTGTGTCTAGTAGAGTCTTATTTATGAGTGTGTTGTGCATCGCACTGCAAGAGGCGATAGGACATTAGGAATTATTACACTTCTTTCTTATTCTAATTTGTTTTACATAGTTAGATTTTAGAAAAAATATCTTTTCTAAATTGTGTGTTACACACTTGTAGACCATGTCTTCCAAATGTAGTATGGAATCGATAAATACCATCAGCATCGAGGATCTTGATCCTACTACTCAACTTGTTGTACATGCTTGATGGGTAGAAGCGAATAAGGAGAATGAGGTGGAAGAACCTTGGAGCAAAAAGGTTGAGTCAATAGGACATGAGCGTAGTAAGCAAGCAAGGGAATGAAAATAGGTTCCCTTTTCTGTAGAGACCCTTAAGTTATGCACCACCACCAATGAGTGCACCCACATTTAATAGCAGATACAATTTGAGGCCAAGAAGAAATAATATCTTCAAAGTCCAGAAACCTCCATCCCGAGAAAGTGTGGCTCGAAGTCCTAAAAGAAAGCCACCATGTAGAGAATGTGGCAAACTCCACTTGGATACCTGAAACTAAAATGATTTAAAAACTCACTTTTTCAACAATTTAAGCTTCTAAAAATGTCAAAACTCATATTTTTTCACTTTAACACAGGATCTCAGTTCCAACAACGCAAATAGGTCCAAATCTACTTATGAAAAGATAAAATAATAATTTTTACAAATAAATCAAAAATGACCAACTAGGTCATTACAACTCAAATATTAACATGGCTCAATTTAAGGCCATATATGGAAAGAGATGTAGGTCTTCTATTGGTTGGTTTGATGCATTTGAGGTTAGATTTTGGGGTTTAATCTTTTGAGAAAGTTGTTGAAGAAGGTGAAATTCATTTAGGGGAAGATTCTAGCAGTACGAGCAGAAAGAATACGTAGACTGAAAGGTCAGGATATAGAGTTTATGGAGGGCGAGCAAGTTTTATTGGAGGTTTCACCCATGAAAGGTGAGATAAGGTTTCATAGGTAAGGTAAGCTCAGTCCGAAGTATATTGGATTGTTTGGAGTTCTTAAGCACGTGGAAAAGGTGGCCTATGAATTTTCTTTACCTTTAGTTTTTTTGGGAGTGCACCTAGTGTTTTATGTGTCTATGCTGAAAAAAATCATTGTGATAAAAATTACATTGTTTGCTGGGATTCGATCGTGCTTGATGATAATTTGTCTTATGAGGAAGAGCCTATAGTTATACTAGATAAGGAGGTTCGTAAGCTAAGGTCAAAGGAGATTACATCTGTGAAGGTTCAATGGAAGAATTGTTCAGTTAAGGAGTCTACTTGGGAGATTGAGGTATAAATAATATCTGCATCTTTTTATTGAGTTAGGTACCCCTTTTACCCTTGCTTTTCTTTTGGTCGTTCGAGGACGAACAGTGGGTAAACTAGTATATGATGTGATGACTCACTAGGTCATTTTGAGTACTAGAGTTTCTTATTCTATAAATTACTTATCCTGTAAAATTTAATAGGTTGGTTGGACTATTCGATAACATCAGTTATTTAGTAGAGGGGTAACTTTAAATAACTAATTTAATTGATGGGTTGAATTAATAATTTAAAATACTCTATACCTTTTGTCTCATATTTATTAAAATAAGTAGTAGAACTTATCACTTTTAACACATAATTAAAAATTTTTTAAAAGGCAAAAGAGAGGATTTGAATAACCTTAACATGTCGCGTCGAATGAAAAAGAAAACCTTGTGCTTGAGTTTCGGTAAGTGAGATTAAACTTCTGTAATTACTCTTGAATTGTCTTTACATTATATTAGTATAATATTATTCTTTTAGGAAATCATTACAATTGTCAACATAATAGTAGGTATATGGTTTATTTGAGAGTTGTAACTTGTTCTCTCGCTACAATTAGTTTTTAGTTAATTCCTATTTTTAATTTTGTTCTTCTAATTATCACTTTATAATTTAAGTTTTGATATATTGACATAGGTAAGTAAATATTGAGGGTATTGTATTATATGAACACCATTAGATTTTAAATATTAAGACATTAAGACTTAACCCTATATTTGAGATTTAGAAAATTAATTATAGAATTGGATGAGTTTTTGGGTTTAGGCTATACATATAGCAATATAGGTGTCTATGGACTCATTATCTCATAAACACTATATATTTATTTGATAGATTGGAAATGTTCTGAGACATTGAGGAAAGAAAAAGCATCGGTAAATTAGCTTGTTTGACTTAGGTTCTTCGGTTAAGATAGGTTATGATTTATTCTACATGTTAGAGAAACTCTTAATAGTGATTGATATTCATTGAGTAATGTTGTGAAGTTTTCTATGCATTTAATTGTTGTGGTCGCATAATGGATATGTTATTGTGATTGATCTGCAATTTCAAGACCATGAAATCCATAATCTTGAACCTACTCTACCGAATGATGTGTTGAATAAAGAAGGGTTGATGAAATACTATTAATGAAGTGGAAAGTAATAATAAAGAATGATGAATTAACTATATTTGAATCAGGTGTCACATTTTAACAAATATTATGGGATCACGTGTCACGTTTTGACATAATATTATTTGATCGGGTGTCACATTTTGACATGATAATATTAAAGAAAAACTTATTGAAATGGCTTAATATACTCAATCTTAAATAATTCATTTTTCAAAAGAAATCTGGTGTGAAGGCCTGAGTCCTCATGTTTGTTCTTAATATTGTTGATTGATTATGTACCAACTGTTTGTTGCTTGCCACCCGTTAAGTACTATAATTGATTTTTTGCTAATACTTTATGCATATTAGTTTATATTTTGAGTCAGTCAATGATACCTACTCAGTGCATGTTGCCCATACTGATCTCTACTTGTACTTTTCTTTATTTTCTTTAATGGAGTCCAACTAGTGTACAATTAACTTCGACTTGCCCTCAGCTCTAGCCAGTCTGTAATACATCAGATTTCAGCGTAAGCTATCTTCCTAGTTCATGTTAGATTCTCTATGTCATGGAATAATGTGCTTAGCTTTTGGACATAAACTATTCTATTTATCTATTTTGGTGTTGATACTCTTAGACTTAGTATTTTGAGATTAGATGTCCTTGATGTGATGACTTTCAGGTTTTGGGGAATGCTATGTAATAAACTTAGTGGTTTTGTTATTTCATGCTTTATAATTATTATATTTTATAATTTAAATAGTTATATAGGTTAGGAGTTGTATCATTGGTTTGCCCAACTAAGAGGCTAAGTATGGATACCACTCACGGTCCATTTTGGATTGTTACAGTGTGTATCTTCTCAATATCAAATAATTTCTCTTCCATGGCCATTATTATCCAATGATACTTTCTAGTAATATGGTTGGACTTAGAATGAAAGGTGGAGTGCTTGATTTTTTTGGGTATTTGTCCTGAATTTCTTACCACAATTAGGATTTTTCTTTTAGAAAAAAACAGAATTTCTTCATATTCAGAGAATTATTTTTGTTGTAGGAAAAAAGGTTTATGACTCTATAAATAAAGGTTCATTCCTTCTAACTTGGTAGCATTCACAATGTAGCCATGAGGGCTTGAGAGTTGTGTGTGGGGAGAGAAATGGTGAGTCGCAAATATTTTATTAATAATTGTGTGAACCTTTTTGTATTCTAAGTGAATTGGTGAGGTTATTTCTCTCAATGTTGTGTATTCTCTTTTGTATGGTGGATTGCTTATCTCCTCTTGTGGATGTAGGTTGGTTGATCGAATTACGTTAAATATTTATGTCTCTCTATGGTATGTTTCTCATTTATCTCCATATTCATGATCTTTCAATGTTTCTTTGCTAGCTTTCACATGACACTTGATTCTTATCGATCATAAAAAGTGGTATCAGAGCTTGAGATAGTTGTTAGTACTTGTCATGCCTAACAAGTGGAATCAAAGAGAGGATAAAAATGGGTGTTCATCTTGGTTGGTTTAGTTCTAGTTGGAACCTATTTGACAGTAATGTAGATTTTGTTGGAGAAATTTTTTCAGATAGGTTCTTTGTGGCAAGACATGAAATTTGCAGAGAAGATTCAACCTGATGAAGATTGTGTGAAGAAGGTGGAGCAAATTTATTTTGTCTGAAATTTAGGCCAAGGGGGAGATTTGTTGGGTATTTATCCAGAGTTCTTTTACCATAATTAGAATTTTCCAAAATAGAATTTTTTCATATTTGGCGAATAATTTTTCTAGTAGGAAAAGGTTTATGACTCTATAAATAGAGGTTCATCCCTTCTAACTTGGTAGAATTCACAATGTAGTCATGAGGGCTTGAGAGTTTTGTGGAGGGAGAGAAACGGTGAGTCACAAATATTATGTTAACACTTGTGTGAACCTCATTATATTTCGAGTGATTAGGTGAGGTTATTTCTCTGGATGTTGTGAACTCTCTTCTATACGATGGATTGCTCATCTCCTCTTGTGGATGTAGGTTGGTTGACTGGACCATGTTATATATTTATATTTTTTTATGATATGTTTCTCGTTTATCTTTATACTCATGGTCATTGAGGTTGCTTTGCTAGTTTTCGCATGACACCCGATTCCTATCGGTCTAACAAGCACTAGTTCAATTCCATCAGATAAGTCATTCTAACCTGATAAGAGATAGAAATAAAATATAGAAATAACCAAATAGAGTATATAAATGTCACAACTCAAAATACAGATGTGATAGCACTCACCTAACCCACCAAGACGAGTCAGCCCAAAACCTAAACAACTTAATATAATAATAAAAGTGGAAGATAAATAGTCTAATATGATATATAAGAATAGGAAATCAAAAGCTACAATAATCCCACAACTAATGTCACATGTACAAGCCTCTAATAATTAGAATATTCAAATGAAATACAAATTTCAATATTGATTCCTCAAATAGAACAAAACATAAAATAAAATCCTCGAAGGTCTGTCGAAGATACAAGTAGCTACCTCATAAGTTATCTTGAAGCTCGATCCTGAAATGAAGGAAGCTAACAAAGGGAACCGGATGCAAAACCTACAAAAATGTAGCAAGGGGTGAGTACCAAACAATAGGGTACTCAGCAAACTGGAAACTAACCAAAAGTAAAGCAATAATGAACACAAATACTCCTATCCACCCAACTACATATCGTCGAACTACCTATCTGCACTCAAAAAAGTCCCAGCACAATATAATATAAATAAACAAATATACACATCTCATAGACAGTGTCTCAAAATATCTAACAGGTATAGCAAGTCAACAGTCTAATAGATCTCCAATAATACAAGTAGTATCAATGTATTCACAATTTCACACTCATCATATATAATAATATAAAAAAAAGTAAATAATATGAGATGGAGTGGATGTCATGAGATGTAAATAATATGATACATATATGTCCTACGATACACATCCATTGATAAACTCAGATTAGAACCCATAGAGGCTTCACATGGACCATGTTTCCGCCAGAACCATTTTCCTTCGGCATTTACACTTATATCTAGCTAAAATCATTTACCTTCGACTTTTTATTTCTATTCTTTATTTTCTTTTTCTCTAGTCAAAACCATTTTCCTTCGGGTTTTCATCAATGGATCATCAAGCAAACACATAATAATAGCACATTAGTCATATCCATGATAATAGAATATTCAAGATGTCCATATGAATCATGTATTTCAACAATCAAAAGTGAGTAACTCACAAGTGCACAAGTATTCACATTATAACTTCAACATCATCACAATCTCAATGTCAACATCAATTAATTCATGAGTCAAATTTTCACATATGAATAATTACTCAATCTGAAATTTCAGAATCAAAGCCTATGATGATACAACTCTATCTCAAGCACTTAATTTCATATACATAGAAGCATACAAGGTTCAATCATACTTAACAAAAGGTGAGAAGTCCACTTTCCTTAGAAAAAGTCTCGAATCAAGTCAAATTAAGTCACTTGTACAAAGCTATTATAGACACAATACCACATAACTAAGTCATAAGCTATAGATATATACAAAATATAGCTAGTCTCAAGAAGCAAAAGATAGGCCACAAGTGTTGAAGGAGATTACAATGATCTAAGAATGTCAGATGCTCACCCAAGTCTATAGAAAAAGCTACTACTGACTGGAATTAGTGTTGTCAACTCGTGTTGTGACCTGCAGAATGTAGAAATGAGCCTATATCTAGTAGGCATTGTAGGTCAAGTGAGTAAGAATAGTAAATAAGGTAGGAAACACTAGAATAAAATGCCACAACAATGATATAGAGCAGAACTAAGTAGAATGGCGTAAGACAAGCAGGCACGCAGGTGCAAGATACTACCTATCCTAACCCTATACATTCGCCGGGCCCCCGTAAGCCCAACGGGTACACTTGCATACTAGATAGCCAAGTATACATAAACCTAATCTCAATCTACCAAATGTGCCAAACTAATAACCTAAACTTTGAAGGCGAGAGAGAAGCACAATGTTGACGAAGGGGGAGCACAGAGACCAAACCTCAAACTGAGGATGTGATCTAATCGAGAACAATGCTAACCATAATGAGTGTTGAAGAAAGGAGAGCATAGAGCCCAAAACTCGAACCACATATATGAGCCCCATCATATACAATGTCAGTAGTAGGAAGTAAAGAACCTGGACCTTAAACAACAGATGTACGAGAAGTGCAGAGTAGGGGATACAAAGGAAAGACCTCAAACCGCGAATGTATCCTTTGAGCGATCTAATGTGTCTTGTTAGGCAATCATAAAGAATTTCTATAGTATGGTAAACCTCTCCCTTGAGCGATCAATACGTGTATCAATAGAGCAAGGCGGGGCATAGAAGATAGTAAGGCCTTCAGTCAAGTCACAGCCTATCTAAGGCTTAAATCTATCAAATTCAAGTTTTCTATTCTGATCTATAAGGATCTATGACTCTCAAATCACACCGAAATCATATACAAATATCCATCAATCCTAAATATCATATGTCTAGGGCATCACTAGCCTAAACTTAGAATAAGGCCGAACAATCATCAGATATTCAAGAGTACATTAGGTAATCAATATAATAACTACAAGTAGGCTAAATATACTCCTATACATAACATGTATATATCACATTCCTAGCTACAATCCTCAGCATATATTAGTACTCAATCACAAGCGAGATGTCAACAAGTGAACAAGATAACACAGTACAAATTAAGTAACCACCGATCCCAAAATTAGCTAAATAGAACTTATAGTGTACATGGCATGTTCGACTAATTCTCCCACCTATTATTCATGCAATTTTGTCCATATTTACATATTCTAACTCAGTCCAAAAGAAGGGAAACCATAACCTACCAAAATATCGATCATGTGCGCTCCTAATCACTCTGCAAATGTTTTACCCTTTTGAGTGGCCTCTGAACGCTGCCAAGCTGTCACACACATCATCAATATGATAATTACGATATTAAAATCATAAGAAATAGACTTAAACCAAATTTAAGGCCAAAAAGTGAGAAAATAGGCCCATACTAGAATCCCAAATAAATCTTGTATAATGATCCTTAGACTTATCTGAGCTTGTATCTCGAATTCGATACTCAAAACAATGTAAAACAACCCAATAACATAAGATATTTCTTTTTGGAAAACATAAGATGGAACCATGTTTCATAATAGTTTTACCTAAAATGCAGCTCAATTAGCTAATTTTGATAATACCATAGCGTGTGCCTCGAGAAAAAAGATAGAATAAACCCAAATTTTACTGGAATCTAATTCAAAATGACAAAAAAATCACTATTCAAAGTTTTTGACAATTAACATCACACACTTCAGCAAAATAGTAAAATTTGCCTTAAATGGCATGTCACACACAATTTTTGACACTTTCACGATGTTTCTCTCAAAATATTACATAAGATAATCTTTTGAATCATCTGATTCAACTTCCGGATGAAAAAGTTATCACTGCACAAACATGGGGCCACCTCAACAAACACGGAGTGCTTGGTGTTGGGCCTCCACAAACGCAGTCCCACCTCTACAAATGCGAAGTGTAGAGTGCCTTGCAGTAAATTTCAACTATCTTATTTTCCTCTATGAGGTGTTTGGAACTCGTTTGGAATTTGCTATACAAAAATGAACTATGTAACCCATCAAATTTGACATTCTAAATTCAATGGAATAGTTAAAATTCCCATATGAAATCATTTACGATCAAATGTGTGTCCCACTTCCCAAGTCCATATTTACTCACTTTTCACCAAGGGGCCCAAAACACACCCAGAAACCTTGAGAATTGAACGAAAGGTCGTTCTAGACCAAACTTGACGTTTCAAAGCTAATTGCACTGGAAGAGTTTCTATTTGGGCATGTTTTCCAAGAATGTTAATCAGAGTCAACTATTAGCCTATTTTGAAGGCTAAAATACAAAGTTTGATATAAACTAGCATTGAAAATCTCGGTACTCAAACTGATCATGCTTATAGTTCAATTTGACCATTTCAGAGTTGAAGGGACTGTCAGAATTTTGTTCTGAGGTCGTTTATCCAGACTTTATTGCTAAACTCATTTTTCAATTTTAAATGGTCCTTTAACACGAAAAACTGTACATCTTCCAAAAGATCGACTAGACAACTTGTAATGACCCCGAAGGATATTTTTTATGAAATTATCATTTTTCTCTTCTTAAAAGTTATCTTGGATTATTTTTTGCTGAGACTAAAACTCAAATTTTGAAAACCTTGTAAAAAGTTAAAATTTTACTAAAGAAAGAGTTCTTAAAGGCTTAAAGTTTAAAATTTTGAGTTTAGAGGTCAACTTGAGTTTCGAGTGTCATAATGCAATTCTGTCAATTCCATTAGTTTTGGAATACAAAATTTGGACTAGGAGAACTAACGAAACTGAATTCGGATTTAAAACGGAGATTTTGGACCAAAAATTACACTTTTGGTTGAATTCATATCATAGTTTGGCTTCGTTAACATTCGAAGTTTGGAATATCTAATGTGAATTCTGATGATTCCATTGTGTCTGGAATGTTATTTTTGGTAGGATTGCATACTTGGTTTGTATTTATAGGGTTCCAGATGAGTTTTGGGGGTCAAAAAACATGTTTCGAAGGGTGTTAATGCAAGTTGACCTCGATCAATGCGCGTCAATGCGGGTCAACAACCTATTTCTTTTATTTTTTATTATTTAAAATATCTCTTTCTTTCGTATTTTGACTATTCCACTATTTTCTTCCATTTTGGAGTTCTAAAAGCTTGGAGGTGCAATTTTGAGCAAGATTTTTCATGGATTTTCATTTTGGTAAGCTTACTAAGCACAAATTCTTTTATTTTCAGTATTTAAATTATGATTTTGACTCAAAATATTTGGTTTCAACCCTCTAATTCTTATGAGTTTTCAAGAACATGATTCAAACTTTGAATGATGATTTCTCCCTTTATGGGATTTTCACCCACAAACTCTATTTTTCGTATAGAACTTTATTTTGAGCTCAAATTTTATATTTGAGATTTTTGAAAAATAACTTAATTTTTAACCATTTTATCCCCGAATCAAATTTCTATCAATATGGGTATCAATTGACTCTTTTTCACGTGTATATCTTATTCTTGATACTGGTTTGGTGTTTTGGAGCTGATTTTGTGGATTCATTCATCTGGTTTGATAGTTCGTGATTCAGCCTTCGAGATTGTGGTGTTTTGGAGTATCATAGAAGGGAAAAAGGCTTGAATTTGAATTGATTGAAACTTCGATTAAGGCAAGTGGACTTCTAACCTTTTGTTAAGTATGATTGAACCTTGTATTATCCTATGTATGTAGGTTTGGGTGATTTGTGGCATAAAATGGGATAAAATTACACTATTTTAGGCTTTGATCATGGAATTTCAGATTAGGTAATTGTAAATGTTGTGATTCCTTGACTTGTGAAATAATTGTGGGGTTGTGAATACTTGTGAAACTTGGGAATTAGTGAAATATTCTAGTGGATATGGTTTGGGTAATGGGAAAAAGAAAATGATGACATGTATGACTTGAATTATGAGAAGATGTCCATTGTTGTTGACTTAGACTTGTGAGATAATTTTGTGAAATGAGCTTATGATACCATTATTGATAATGTGGAAGTGTTTATGATGTTCTGATTGTTGAACTTTGAATTATATTACATGGAATTATCTTGTGAATATCTTATGTGAAATGTTGAGCTAAATGTGAATGATGATATGTTGTTGGAAATTATGAAACTAATTGCTTGTGAAGTAAGAACTCAAATGATAAATTGCTTTAAGTTATGATGACTAATGGTAATTGAAGGAGTTGAACTATGTTGTCTTGTGAGTATTACGTAATGTGCTAATAATGATTCAAATGTTGGAAGACAACAAAATGATTGATCAATTGTGAATAAATGATGCAATATGAACATCTTGCTTATTTCTATATACGTGAAAGTGATTGTTATACTATGATGACATGAATTGCTTAATGCTCCATTTATGATGAAAAGTTGATGGAAAATGATTCCGACTAGTTGCTAATATTATTGAGATTTCAATTATATTGAAAATTCTTTCTCATTACTTGTGAATTGATAATGAATTTGTTGAGTACCATTGTGGGTTAGAGATTTGGTTATAAGCTTGGAACGGATTGATCGTTATATCCTGAATATTGAGATGTTTGGCTTGAATTGATATATTTATTGTAATGCAGACTCTTGCATACACTCTTTATTACTTTATGTGGATTGTGCATTCTTGACTAAGTTCCACTTATTCATTATGGGGTCGGACCACATGCTTCGTGGCAAGAGATACTAATTCATTATGGGTCGGGCCACATGCTCCGTGGCAAAAAATACTGATTCATTATGGGGTCAGACCACACGCTCTGTGGCAAGAGATACTGATTCATTATGGGGTTGGGCTACAACTCTATGGCATAAGATATTGATTTATTATGGGGTCGGGCCACACGCTCCATGGCATGAGACATTGATTCGTTATAGGGAGAGGTCACACGCTCCGTGGCAGGTAACACTGATGATACTGAGGATGGGTCTCACGCTCCGGGGCAGATATATGGATAGATATGTCCCTCATGGGTTTTGGCTAACACCATCAGCGGATGTGTATCATAGGACAGATATGCATCAGGACTATTTGACATTGCATCACATTATCTACATCTTATGACATCCACAACATCTCATATCATACATATATTGATGTTACTATTGTATTGTTTATGAGATTATATATTTATTGTATCATTGACTTGAGTATCTGTTGGATATATTTATATATATGTATTGAGATATTATGCCAGGTGATGAGTATATCTATATTATTGTGAATTGTATACTATATTGTGATGGGACTTTTCTAAGTGTAGGGTTATAGTTCGACGGTTTATGGTTGGGAGTTAAGGAGTACTTGTGTTCTTCATTGTTTTACTCTAGGTTAGTTCCATTTGTTGAGTACCATATTATTTGATGCTCACTCATTGCTATATTTTTGTAGGTTGTGAGCCCGGTTCCTCTTACTAGATATTCTTCATTACAGGATCGAGCTTTTTGATCACTTGTGAGGTAGTTGCTTGTATCTTCAGTAGGCCTTTGAGTATTCTATCTTATGCTTTGTTTTATTTGAGGACTAGACATTGAGACTTGTATTTTATTTAAGTATTCTATCATTAGAGGCTTGTACATGTGACACCAGTTCTGGGAAGGTTGTAGTTTTGATTTTCTATGTTTATCTATCTTATTTAGACTGTTTTTCTTCTGCTTTAATTGTTATGTTGACTTATTTAGGTTTTGGGCTGACTTGCCTTGGTGAGTTAGGTGAGTGTCATCACAGGTGAATTTTGGGTTGACACAATTGAACTATTAGTGTCAGCAAGTCATAAATGACTTGGGGTCCCTATAGGAATGCTCTAATCGATGTAGAACGTGCAGATGTACAGAAATGACCAAGAGGGCTGTTACACATATAATATATAAAAAATTCTCAGGAATTTACAAAGTTTGAAAATCGACTTACCTTAGCTAAAATCATGATCAATCAAGCACTTGAACTTTGTCCTTCTAAATAGTATCTGAACACCACAATCTATTCTAATAATGATTTACAATCAAATATCAAAACTAAAGATTCCAAAAGTATGAAATGAAAAAAAATGATAAAACGACTCAAATCTAATTTTGAAAACGAGGTTGAAATCTGAAAATTTTTATATAAAAATATTTCTCAAGATATTAAAAGTCATTGTTGAAAATTATTTTTAAATTGGAGTTAAAATCAATTCATAATTACCATTTAATAAACAAATCTCTAGTTCTTGAAAAATCTCAATTTCTTCAATTAAAAATCACTAATTTGATGTTCAACTCACGATATAATCAATAGAAAATGAAGATTATGGGTTAAAATAACTTACCCAATAGATTTTCCACAAAACTTCCCTTTGAAATCGACATCCATGAGTTTTAAAAGTTTAAACATGATAAAAATGATTAAATTTTAATATTTTAAACAAAAATACTATTCAGGAAAAAATACCTCTCCACAATCGTGGCTAGGGGCTCACGAACGTGAGTTAACAGTCAAGACCCTTCACAATCACATGCCATACCTCATGAACGTGAAGGTCAAAGTACCTGACCCTTCACGATCACGGTCTAGGCTCCGCCAACACAAAGGCTTGAACCTCACACTTTGTGAACATGGCAGGGGCTTTGCGAACACGATGAACAAAGGGTCTGATATAGATGACAACAATCACATAAGGCATAAAGTCACAGAATGGATCCTTTAAATTCATTTGAAACCTCGTGCACACAAAACAAACATGTTACTCCACTAAATTCGACGTTTCAAACTCATAGAACCGTCAAAATTTGAATTTGATGCCTCCATGACCCGAAAGCCGATAAGTTGTAATGAAACTAATCTTAGACCTCAAAATACCAAATCAAGCTCAGGACCTCTAAAATTCAACAAAAATCTCACCTAGGTCTAAAATCACCTCTCGGATCTATAAGCATCGTCAAAAATTCGTTCTTAGCACCCAAATTTTAAATGTTGATCAAAGTAAACTCTTGGATCAAAAACTGAAAAAATCTCAACTTAGGACCTCAATTTCACGATATAACCTCAAATATGATTCTGATAGCTCTTTCAGACCAATTTTCACATTTCGAAATGGATGAAATCGACGAGATTTTACTTTGGGACTCGTAGCTCCAATCGGTATCAAAAATTACTTTTGAACAACTTAAATCTGTAAATTAAAAAATTCTCAAATTTCACAATTTTTTAGTAAAACTCCACAATATCCCACAAACTGATCGAATAATACTCTGAGCAACTATCGTGGGAGATAAAATCATAATTTTTTAAAAGTTTCAAAAAATGTTCTTCAAGATCATTGCAGAAAAGAAGCCTTTAATGACGAAATGAGAATGAAGAAAAAGAAGATTAGAAGCTATAATGGCAAATTGAAACAAAGAAGAAAATAATTTGATCAATTTTAGTATTTTTTAAAAATTTAGCTAAAATTTTGATAATAAAAATAACTGAATGGCCATTTCTTATAATTTGCCCAAGTAAATATCCTAAAGCAACTTTTAAAAAGCCCATGAACCTGATTCGGTAAGCAACTATGCATGCCATCAACATGGATAAACAATGTATTTTAGGGGTGTGCAAAAATGAAATCGGAAGATAACCAAACCAAAAAATTGTTATTGGTTTATTGTTATGGGGTTATTGGATCAACAGATTTTTAATGGTTTTACAAAAAAAAAATTACCAGGTTATCACTTCGATTTTAATTTTTAAATATTGGGTTATTGGATAAAACGATAACCCACTAAGACTATAATAATTTACTACTTTTTATCTCTTCATAAATATTAAATATTAATAGTTTAACATCACTTGATACTAAATCGATACTCATAAGTCATGTATTTTCTTGGTTTCCAATGTATAACGTTTTTGTTGGAAAGTAAATTAGAATATGATGTCAATTATTGCATATTATTAAGTTTAGGTGCTCAATTGATTTGTTTGTTTTACTATATCTTATCGTATTGTGTCAAATTGTTAGAGAAGTCATATATTTATTTTATGAGTATTTTCTTATTTGATCAACCGAACATCGAACCGTTAAGGACAAAAAATTGATAAATCGAAAACCTATAAAAATATCTTATTATTTTGTTACTAGTTTAGCATATTTAAAAACCAAAAATTGAAAACTGATAAACTGAATCGATAATACATAAATCGAATCGAACCAACCGATGCACACCCCAATGTATTTGAACCATCTTTCAAAATTATTTTTAGTATCAGATTACCAAAATAATAATATTAAAATTCATTTACAAATTATATGAATAGTTAAACAAAATAAAAAAGGGAGA